>JASDQU011102142.1:15483-30596 GCA_032191745.1 Picea mariana | reverse complement strand
CATCATCTTGAATCTTTTGTATTCTAGAATAGACTTCAATTTGACGTATCCAGTTATCTAACTTTTCAGTGTTAACTTCTCCATTATAAAGTGGCAACTCAAATTTTATATCAAGCTTTAATGAAGGAATTTGCGAAGGAGTTTTACCATGCCCATTGGGAAGATGTTTCGAACTGGTATAAGAAGAAGAAGATGATGATGATGATGGAGGAGAGGGTGGTGGAGAAGCACCATTCCCTCCATCTCTGTTTGGAGTCTTGTCACCACCGCCTCCCTTATGCATTGAAGGGTTAGAGACTTCACCCTATGACATCATGTTCCGTTCCATCATGACCTTCATCATATCTCTCAACTGTATGATAGTCTGCCTGAAATTTTCCTCTTCAGCCGGAACACGTTCATGGTCTTCTGCATGAGCCATGCTTGGTGAATGTCTCTCTGTAACTTGCGGTGAATGAAAATGCTTCCTCCTTGTCGGATAAGAACTCGGCTCCACAAGTTGACCTTCTCCTCTTGTGAGTTTCAACCTTGTGAGCATCAGAAACAAAACTTGCAAATAATCAAGTCTTCAAAACCAGTGCTCTGATACCAACTTGATCTAAAATTGAAGAAGACTTGAAATACTTGAAAAATTATTGCAAGTGAAATGTTATGTGTTTAAGGTAACAGGATCAGTTTGCAACACATAAATTAAGAATTACTTATGTAAATTACACATAGACAACAACATAAACATTGAACATAAACATATGTGCACAACAATTGATAAAGGAGTTCACCCCTCTTCTGGGCTACATCTCCTGGTCTAGCTTCCAATGGATCATTATTATTAATTGCTCAAAAAGTGCTCAAAAACATGTCTTACAATGCTCAAATTGACAAATCGACTGCTCCAATGGCTTCCCAACGTCCCAAAACCCTTGTCTGGGCTCTTTCGGCACCTCAATCGGTCGAAAAATGAAGAAGTTAGGCCTCCTGGAAGTCTCCCTCTTCAAGCTTGCTGTCTCTGGTTCTACATTTCGCACCCTCCTTGCATGAACCTGGCTCACACGCTCTTTTAAGTGCAAAAACCCAGCACCGGGTGCAACTGCGCCAACGGTGCAAACCATAGGACGGTTAAGGGCACGCCAACCCCTAACCGCCTCAGCACCTGGGCGTATGGTGCATGTGACCGCGCGCTAGGAAAACGAGTGCTTAAGTCATTATTCCCGTTCCAAAACCGCACAAATCCCACGCGTTTAATTGCTGGTCATATAACAAAACCACGGGTTATAACCCCCGCGCGTTTAACCATTGGTTATAGTTCCAAACCCCAACGCATATATTAATACAATATATAACACATATATATAATATATGGTTTACAACCTGCGCGCGATTTGGCATATACAATGGTCATATGTTTGTGGAATGAAACCACGGGTCGGGGCTAAGCCCCGGCCCGACCCCGCTTTCCATTGCATACACGCGTAAGTTTAAATATATGCGCATTCGTTATATGAAACAAGGAACAAGTCAGCCATAGTGGTTAGCGGACGGTTGTGAAGTCATTGCATATGAGGGGAGGTCCGGGGGTCGAATCCCGCAGACTCCCATTACATTTTATACAACATATAAACCAATAATGAGGGGGACACGTGGTGCCCATGGATTGGGCCACGTGTTCTCATATTACTTGCCACCAACTGGACACGTGTCACCACCCGATTCACTAGCAACCAACCAATAAACAACTACCACATCATCACCATACGGCCTGTACGGTCCTGCCATGTCAGATCGTACGAACTGTACGGACTATACGGATAGGTACAGTCAACATCAATTTTTTGTCTGTTTGGCTTGGTGAACAGATCGCGATATCTTCTCCATACGGACTCCGTTTGAGAAAGTAAATATACCGCTGGAATCAGGAAGAGGAGACGGACGCAATGGAACTGTTTTCATCACATTCCGAGCACTTTGAAAATTGAGCAAAATTTGATCCCCTGATCAGAAAGTTCATCAGGAATTCCAGTGGAATTAGTGCACTGATGATGGACACAGTGAAGAAGAGACACAAATATTTTCACTGCACAGAAGAAGCCGAAAAGAGTTTTAAATTGTTAAAAAGGAAAATCACGGAACAACCAATCCTGGTGTTGCTTGATTTCCAAAATACATTTCAAGTGAAATGCGATGCAAGTGGATTTGCAATAGGGGAAGTTTTGAGTCAAGAAGACAGGCCAATAGAATACTTCAACAAGAAGTTGAATGAAGCAAAAGTAAAATACTCCACGCATGACAAGGAGTTCTATGCTATTATACAAGCATTGAAGAAATGGAGACATTACTTAATTCCTAAAGAGTTTGTCTTATACAGTGATAATCATGCATTGCAATTTGTGGCTCAACAGGAGAAGTTGAATCAAAGACATGTAAAATGGGTTGAATACATGCAGAACTTTACTTTTGTAACTAAGCATATTAATGGAACTACTAACAAAGTTGTTTATGCTTTGAGCAGGAAATGTTTGTTGTTGCAGGAGTTTAGAGTTAAAACACTGGGTTTTGATGATCTTAGGGACATGTACAGAGATGATCCAGATTTTAAAGAGGCATATGAAGTAGCTGAAAATACAATTCTCAGAGACAAAAGTCAATGGACATAATACATGATCCAGGAAGGATTACTGTTTAAAGGTAATCAACTTTGTATTCCAAAATGCTCCATGAGGGAGAATTTGTTGAAGGAGAAACATAGTGGAGGATTGGACGGACATTTCGGTCATGACAAGACATTTGAAAAGTTGAACGAGTCATATTTTTGGCTAGGAATGCGAGAAGACGTCAAAATATTCATGGACAGATGTAGAATTTGTCAACATTCAAAAGGAAAGAGGTAGAATGCAGGTTTTTATCAACCATTACCCATACCTGACAGGCTGTGGGATGCAGTCAACATGGACTTCATATTGGCGTTGTCGAGAACACAAAGAAGGTTTGACTCAATCTTTGTGGTGGTGGATAGATTTTCCAAAATGGCACATTTCAGTCCATGTCAGAAAACCAATGATGCAACTCACATTGTGAACCTATTTTTCAAAGAAGTCATTCAACTTCACAGCTTACCAAGAAGCATAGTTTCGGATCGAGACACCAAGTTCGTAGGACACTTCTGGAGAACCTTATGGAAAAAGATGGGAACAAACTTATCATTTAGTTCATCTTATCATCCTCAGACAGATGGGTAGACAAAATTTGTGAACAAAAGTTTGGGAGACTTACTGAGGAGCTTGGTAACAGAACACCATAGTCAGTGGGACAACATATTGCCACAGGCGGAGTTTTCTTATAACGACTCGCTGAATAGAAGCACAGGGCAGAGTCCATTCCAAAATTTTTATGGGATGCAGCCAAGGGGGGTTTCTGAATTGAGAGATTTAGAACAGAATGCAACTAGGAGTGATAGTGTAGAAGACTTCGTAGAAGCGATGAAGGAACTTCACAGCTAGGTGAAGGAACGATTGCAGAGTTGGAGCCAAGAATATAAGTGGAGAGAAGATCAACACAGGAGACAAATTCAATTTGAGGTTGGTGATTTGATTCTAGCACATTTGAGAAAGGAAAGGTTCCTGAGTGGAACATATAATAAACTGAAGATGAAGAAAATTAGACCATGTAAAGTCTTGACGAAATTTGGGGCGAATGCATATGAGATTGAATTACCCGATGGGATCGAAATTTCTCCAATATTCAATGTCTCAGATTTGTAAACTTATAAAGCTAAGGAAGCAGAAGCAGGTAATGAACAACCAGAGATTCAGTGGACAAAACAAATGCTAGTTGTAGAAAAGATGTAGATGGAGCTCATACTGGACAAAAGAGTTGGTACGAGGACCAGGCGAATGGAATATTTTGAATACTTGGTCAAGTGGAAGGACCATCCAGTTGAAGATGCTAGCTGGGAGAATGAAGCAGAGATTCCAAAGCATGGACAGACCGTGTGAGAGCTCATGGACAGGATCCCATGAAAATTTTCAAGCGAGGGAGTATATGATGCAGGAGCATCGCCAACAGGTAGCAAGCGTGCATGGATGTGGAGGATAGCTGGACAAGTGCCAACACATTTCTTGTTGAAATGTTTTGAAGTTTGAAAGTACCATATAATTAATGGGATAGTTAATAGAGGCATACTCACATTTATGGAGGAGCATTGTAATCAGACCTTGAGCATCCTGCTCTCATTTGAAGTAGATAGATGCATTTATGCATAAGTTAATGTAGGTAGATAGAATTTAATCCTTAGATTAGATAGTTTTAGAATGCAAGATGGAAACATGATATAGACACCCTCATTGTATAGTTGTAAAGGGGGATTATGTCAATAGAGAATAGAGCATAGAGAATAGAGTAGAGAGCTATAGTTGAAAACACCCATGTACATAGATTTGAATTAATAGAAAGAGCTTCGATTCAAATTCATGGTGTCGTATTTGTTCTCTATGTATGCATTGTGAATGTTATGCTCATGGATGCTTACTTTCTGTTATACAGTTGTTTTATATGCTGTGTATATGATTTCATGCTTTGTGTTTGAAGTCTGAGAGAGAGTGAGGAATGAGTTTCAATTGTTTCTCTATCTGAGCGAGAGTTCCTGCAAGGAGTGCAGTGAAGTTCTCCGCAAGGAGTGCGTTGACAAGAGTTCAGAGTTTTATCTCTGAAAGCTCAGGAGGGTTAATGTTGTTCTCATTCTTGCAGAAGTGCAAGTTGAGCATAGGAGCAGTGCAAGGCGTACGTAGGCCGAGTAAGGTCTAAGAGTTTGTGAACCTGAGAAATTGTTGAAGGGCTACTGGTGCAGGGAGTGCACAGAGTCGAAGGACTTCAATTCTTTAAAGTAATTGAAGGATTTGCCGCAAGGAGTGCGTGCATGAATCTTCTTTAAGACTTGGAGTTGGAGAAAGATCAGGAGGGATAGAGTCTTCATAGTTTTTGGAGAAAAGCATAGAAGGTTGATGAGTTGAGGTGTTGAAAGGAGAAGTCGCAAGGTTGTGTCGCAGACGGTTAAGTTCAGTGGAAAACCACTTTATCAAATTTGCAGAAGTTCTCAGAAGGGAGAATGGACGGTCGGAATTCTTCATGGAGAATTCGCAAAATCTCATGAGTCGTCAGATCTTGTAGAGAAGCAGGAACATCATGACGATTTTTCCTCAAGTGTAAACTCAGAAGAAATTGGAGCCGTAGGATCCAAGTTAGCCAGAGCCATTGGATCACTCGAGAAATCTCATTTCAGGGTTTCGTGAGTTGAAGGGTCAAAGGTTTTTCATTAAGGCTCGTGAAGTCGTGCGAGGTGAGTAAAGAAGTGTCGAGCTGATCAGAGTCGTCCATCTGGGAAGGACAGGTGGCAGAGATCTATAGATCTCGCGAATCTGAAGGTTTGCGAGGTGAGAGCCCAAAGGTTGGGTACTCTAGACTACGAAAGGCGAAGAGACGTGTGTGTGGGGACAGCTATCGGTGACGTGTATTGGGATTTGTGTGTCGTATTTTTGAAAGAAGTCAATACCCCGTTGACCTCTCATGTCTTAGGGATTTGCAGGAAAAGAGCCGGGAGTTCGATATCAAAACTCACGAAGCAATGAGAAGTGAAAAGTGTTAGAGACAGGCCTAGCTGGTGGTCACGCACGGAGGGTGCTGAAAAGAGAAGGTGCGTGCCTGTATTGGTATTTTGAGTATCACAAGATTTGGAAGCACGAGTTGGGAGTTTCGACTCACGAACTCGTGAGTGGTGAGTTGTGACTAGTGCTTAGGAACATCAGAAGTTCGGGTTTCGAAAGGTGAAGAGTTGAATATTTGGGAGGATAAGTTGCAAAGTCGCGAACCCCAAGGTTTCAGAAATTGCGAGAAACACGACCACATTGTTTGGTCAAAAGAAGGCTGGAATTGAGGCTTTTTGTTCGATCAAGTGAGCTCAATTCGTAAGGACCTGTGGAGAAGCATCATAACGTGTGTTTTGGATTCCCCGAAAAGGAATAAAAGAGTCAATCCGACTCATAAGGGCGGAAAGTAGATCCATCCTATAGCGGACTACCGACCTGAGGGTCAATAGGGTCTATGTCTGCATCAAAATGCTAAGTCTGTAGGAGGGATTCCCACCCACAATAGAATTGGCGACCATACTGGGGATCTCTAGAATTTATGGGAGTCCTTTTTTGGGTATTTCTAAAAGATTTGTTTCATTACTTGTTTTTAGAGTTTCTGCAAAAGTATGAGCTAACAGGGATTCTGGTCTTCCATACCAGTACTCCCTTCTTTCTTTGCTTGGCTGCATTTTCTTTTCGGGAAGTCACAGACGTGCACGTGGCCTGTATAAGGCCTGAATGCGTGTACACATGCCCAATCTTCACACAACATGCGTGGACACACTAGCTGATAAAGTAGTAGTAGCATGGCTAGGTTCAGAATTTTTTTATTAGAGAGACAATCATCCTCTCCCCTGTCAGAAGTGATCCTTCTTAGGGGTTTTCTAGAACTCATTCTAGTCTCTGTTTTTTGTAGTTTGTAGCTTAGGTTTCACCTCAGATTGGTCTTGTTCTATGAAATTTTCCTTGAATTGTTTTCATTTTCTGTTAAAGTAAGTTTCTGAGTCTTTAAGAGATTCTGGTTCTCAATACCAGTAGTCTCTTCCAGTGCTTGATTGCTTGTGTTTTCATTTTTTGAATATTTGCAGAGGTACATGCGGCCTGCATAAGGTCTGTAGGTGTGTACACGTGCTTTGACCTTACACATCTAGTGTGCACACATTGGTTGTTGATCTGTCAGCAGCGTGCATGTTGAGAAAATGTTTGTTTAAGGAGAGGCATGCATCTTTTTCCTTGTCAAGAGTTATACCTCTTAGGTTTCTTGGTCTCTGTAATAGTAGTCAACAACTTAGGTCTGATCACATCAGTAACTTTCTTTTTCATTAAAAATTTTTTCATAGGGTTTTTAGACAAGTGTGAGAGTCTTCTTTCATTAGTTTGTGTGTTATTATCAGTAACTCTTTGTGATCTATGCTTAGACTAGAATTTTTCTTGGTCTTTACTTGTCGACATTTTTCCTTTTTTCTTTGCGAGCATTAAATAAAAAAAAAAACTCTTTTATTTCTTGGTTTGGTTAAGTAGTTGTTGATCTGCATTAGTAACCAGGAAAAGTTTTGTTTTCATAAGTTCTTGGATGTTTACTTAGGACAATAAGTAGCTCATAGTCGAGCAAAATCCTGTTTTGAGTTTGTTGTTCAAAGATCTTAGAAAAAATTTTAGTTTGAAAAGTTGATTAAGAATTATGTCAAGAAGAAGTTATTTTATTTCCAGCTTTCTGTTTATCTTTTCTTTCATCTCTCAAACATCATTAGTTTCACTTTCATAACCTTTTACTTAAGACAAGCCATAAAAAAATCAACGATTAATTAAAATCAACTAGACTTTGTGTTTTGTAGGGTTCATCAACTAGTTTATGCTAGAGCTTTGATTTAGGTTGGAGAGGAAACTCTTCAAGGATGCAAAACATACATAAGAGTCTGTGGTAGGGAGTGTTAAAGTCTAGTATCATGAAATTTATCTGGGACCCCCCTCTAACATAGGGGCTAAACACGATTTCACATGAGAAAATGTAGCAGAGATAACCCCTCCAAAGTCGGACCAAGCGTAGTGGAGAACACATATAGAGGGTTTGTCTTGGGATTCTGTCGATTGCGTTGGCCATGGAGCTTCGTGGGTCTCGAATCTGTTCGAGGTCCTCAGTTGTCTTTCGAACCACTTACTTTCGATACCCTTAATAGGTTTCAGGCTTGATACCCTGTTCATGTGGTCCACCCGACTATCGACTGTACCCGCCTGGTGACTGTTCTTGAGCTGGCAAATTAGTTTACTTTATTCTAGGGACTTACATAGGTGACTGCGGGGGTATACCATGGTACCTAAGGTAGAAATTAGGCCATTCTTTGCGGAGTATACCTGGAGGGTGCTTTCGTATTCAAGTTTCACTTGCACCGGTAAGTTTCTCTAGTGTTGGCTGGCGTAACTGTTCTTCCAACTAGTTAGTCGTTTGCTTGATTTTACTTTAGGAACTTTTAGTGTGTGCTCTGTGCTCCTTAGTTTTCCATAGTGAGTTAGTCAGTCATTAATTTGGGTCTCCGAACTAAGGTGGTAGACCGCCCACTCCGTTGGTCGTGAGGAATTTTTGGTCTTCTGCTTAGAAACGTGGAGCCACCTCTTTATAGGCGTTGTTTTGATACCACTAGTTTGCCAGAGTCAGTGTGTGAGACTTTTATGGACTTGAATGATCCTGCAAGGGGAGAACCTATGCATAGGATCTTCATGGCCAAAGTTATCAATGACACCAACCAAGGAACCCCTATGCAAGAGGATTCTTGTGATTTTCCTTTCTTGGGAAACATTAGTGTCCCTTTGATGGCCACTTTGTACATTCCTGGATTGAATGTGGGACTACCGGTTTGGTTGGGTACCATTCCAAATGTCTCGAATGCTATTGACACTTCTCAGTTGAGCACCCTATATCATGGGAACCATGTTGATTCCCCTTCATCAGCAACGTCTTCTCCTCCTCCTTCTCCTGCCCCTGGTGAAAGTATAGTTACTAGTAACCGAAATCCCAAATGAAGTAGAAAGAGGAAGAATAGGAAGAAGAAATCACCAAAATCTACGAGTCATGTTGGAGAGAAGTTCTCAACATCCCCAAGTCATGTTGAAGACCAACACCCAGCCTCTACAAGTCACACTGGGGGAAATCACCCAACCTCTGCTAGTCACGCTGGGGGTAAAAGTCTAGTCCCTTCTAGTCATACTAGCAATAGGTTTGTAGCCTTTGCAAGTCATGTTATCGATCCTTCACCAACCTCTACAAGTCATGTTAGAGATGCACAACCAACCACTGCTAGTCATGTTGGGGGCATTGATTCTATTGAGAAACCTAGATGGATAGGATGTAAGCCTAAGTTCCCTTGTAATCTTTGCAAGGGAGATCACCTTACTCATTTGTGTCCTAGCATTCCAGAGGTACAAATATAGTGGTCCCTGTCTGTAAGCTCTTCTGATTCTAAGTCTTCTGAGGTTTCCTCACAGTCTATTCAGCCATTGGTTGAGAAAGTGGTGATGTCGATGCAGTCATTAGCTGATCCCAGTCCTCTTTTGAGGGGTGAGGTTCCTTTAGACCTTCTAGTCTCTCGGGCTATACAACCATTGGTTTAGAAAATGGTCATGTCGATGCAGTCATCAGCTGATCCCACTCCTCTTTTGAGCGGTAAGGTGCCTTTAGACCTTGTAGTCTCTCAACCTATTTATCCATTGGTTAAGAAAGTGGTCATGCCGATGCAGTCATTGTCTGATCCCACTCCTCTTTTGAGGGGTGAGGTACAATTAGACCTTGTAGTCTCTCAGCCTATTCAACCATTGGTTGAGAAAGTGGTCATGTCAATGCAGTCATTGGTTGATCCCACGCCTCTTTTGAGGGGTGAGGTACCTTTAGACCTTGTCATCTCTCAGCCTATTCAACCATTGGTTGAGAAATTTGTCATGCCAATGCAGTCATTGGCTGATACCACTCCTCTTTTGAGGGGTGAGGTGCCTTTAGACCTTGTAGTCTCTCAGCCTATGCAGCCATTGGTTGATAAAGTGGTCACGCCAATGCAGTGTTCAACTGATCCCACTCTTCTCTTGAGGAGAGATGTGTCTACCGATTATGTTTTTAGTATTTCTGGTTTAGTATTTTCAGAAGAAGGGGGCATTCCTCTCATTCTGAGCACACTCCCTCCAAGCCCTAGTATGGTTTCCTTTGATTGGAATGACCTTTTTGAGCCTCATCTTTCTTCCTCCGCACCCTTTCAAATGAGGGTTGAAGTTAATTCAACAAACATTTATCGATGTATTGTGTATGAAGGAGCCTCTGCAAGTATTTTATCCTCCTTGGTTTGGAAAGTCTTGGCTTCTCCCAAGCTTGTGTCTCCTTTACATGAGCTATTGGATTTTGACAGACGTCCTAGTGAATGTTTGGGGATTCTTCCTCAGTTTTCTATCTCAATAGGAGGGAAGATTGTACGTGTTGATGTTATAGTGGTGCAAGGCCTGTCAGATTTCAATATGCTTCTCAGTCGTGATTATGTATATGTTATGAACGTTGTGGTATCTACGCTCTTCCGGGTGATGCATTTCCCCCACAATGGAAGCATTGTCACTATTGACCAGTTGACATCTGATAATCACCATCCTAATTTAGCATTATTTTAGGTTGCCCCTTTATATGTTCCTAGTGTTCATGTAGAATCCACCCTGGCACAGGTTATGTAAGGTAGCTAGAGAGGTAGTGGGGGGGGCCAGAGGACCCATAGTGATAATAGTGGAGGTCATTCAATGTAAGGTGGACTAGGTCCACTATATTATTAAATAAGGCCCACTATGGTAGTTAGATATAATAAATGAGTAATTATATATAATAAATGTAAGAGGACTTCTTAGAAGGTTCTACTTCTAGAAGATTCCTCCTCTAGAATGTTCTTAAGTGATGGTAGCACTATATAAGGGGGTTCAAGCAATGTAATGAGACATGAAAATAAGTATTTTATTTGGAGCTGAAGCTCAAGAGAAGGATGCCCCCTCGAAGAGGCAAGTGAACAGGAGAGGATCCCTTCCATAATAGGATCCATTGTATGGTGTTTCCCTACCTCAAGGGTTTGATGGTGATAAAGAAGATTTTGCATATTGTTCTTGTATATATCTTGTGGTGCTTTTGTATTCAGTCTTTGGTTCTTAACAAGTGGTATCAAAGAACTTTCCTTGGGCAGACATTGTGGGCAAATATTTTTTATTTTTGCAGACTTTTTTTTGGAGAAGAAAAAAGAGGGCCGCGACATTCCAAAACTTTTTGCTATATTTTTATGAAAAATTTGTAGAAACAGGTTTATATCTGAGTTCCTCTCAGAAAAAATCCCAATTTGAAAAAAAAATCCTTCGAAACGGAGTCCGGAAGGTCAAGATATTGAAGTTTTAAAATTTGTAAATTTTCAGGGTTTTTTCCGCGGACGGAGGCGCGATTTGTTTTTATTTATTTAGCAGTTGGAGGTCTAACTTTCTCAATAAAGTTACATATCTGAGTTCCCCTCACAATTTCACCCAATTTCAAAAAAAAAATCAGCCAAAACGGAGTCTGGGAAGTGAAGTTATGAGCATTTTAACTTCAACAGTTTTTTAGGGTTTTTTCAGAAAAAAACGTGATTTTCTGTTGTAACTTATTGTTCTATTTTTTGGCGTTTTTTCGTGATGGCTGCAGGACCGAAGGGTTCATAGGGTGATCAAATGACTATTTCTTCTCAAAACCTCAAAGAACTTCTTTAAGAATTCAAATCTCAATTGTATGACACATTGTGTAACACATTGCATGACAAATTTCATGACCTTGCAGATGGTCTCAATAATAGTCTTCGTAGTTCATTGGATAGCATGCAGGAGAGATTTCTTATGGAAGACATCATCAGGGATGAATATAATGAAGAAATATATGCTTGGTATGATTTTGAGGACGATTGTGATGATTGGTATATGGATAGTTGTCATTTCTGGGATGACAACCAATTCCATATTTTATTTGATGACTCTACTCCACCTTCTGTAGAGAACATCAATGTTCCACATCAGGAGCTAGTTACTAGTGTTCAATCTGCATATTCTACAGTGGTATTATTTCTTCTAGATTCTGCTACGACCTTTTTCCACTATGTGGATGGATATTCTTATTTGGATCCACATGATAGGTGTCATTCTTTGGTGCATCATTTGGAGTTGGTTATTGGGTTCCAAAATCTTCCACGGGGAGTTCACATGAACACTTGGACATGGGACCCTGGCTTACAATGGTGGTTGGACTACTTCAACATGGTGGATTTCCTTTCTACATGGGACCTTGGTTCTTTAGTCTTCTCCAGCATTATGGTCCACAATTATCCATGGGACCCTGGTATATGGTTGTACATCAAGCGTTGAGGACAACGCTTTCATAAGGGGGATGGAATGTAAGGTAGCTAGAGAGGTAGTGGGAGGGGGGGGGTAGAGGACCCATAGTGATAATAGTGGAGGTCATTCAATGTAAGGTGGACTAGGTCCACTATATTATTAAATAAGGCCCACTATGGTAGTTATATATAATAAATGGGTAATTATATATAACAAATGTAAGAAGACTTCTTAGAAGGTTCTACTTCTAGAAAATTCCTCCTCTAGAATGTTCTTAAGTGATGGTAGCACTATATAAGGGGTTCAAGCAATGTAATGAGACATGAAAATAAGTATTGTATTTGGAGCTGAAGCTCAAGAGGAGGATGCCCCCTCTAAGAGGCAAGTGAACAAGAGAGGATCCCTTCCATAATAGGATCCATTGTATGGTGTTGCCCTACCTCAAGGGTTTGATGGTAATAAAGAAGATTTTGCATATTGTTCTTATATATCTGTTGTGGTGCTTTTGTATTCAGTCTTTGGTTCTTAACAGGTTAATTATGTGGCATCTTATCCTCAGTGTTCAATTACTTATGAGCAGGAACCTGTGCAATCATGTTTCCCTTCTCGAGACTTGGAATCAAAAATTGATCCATTAGTTTATCCAATGGGGGCATGGGAGCCCTTTCTTCCCTCTCTTGGTCCAAGTGAGCTTGAGTATCCTTCTGAGTCTAATCTTGTTGTCTGTAGATCCTCAAGACCTCATGCTTGTGATTATTCGCTGATAGACTCTACCAGTCCTGGCAAGAACTTCCATTGTCATATGGAGTATGGTCAATTTACTTCACCCTTTGGGACTGTCAACCCTCATTTGCGTGATTTATTGGATTTTGAATTGCCTTCAGATGAGGCTATCCTTGAAGCCATGACTACGGTTTCTATACCGCGGGAGGACTTACACCATGGTTTTTGTTTTCTTCCCTTTTGGGAGACTTCCCAAGTTGACTATCGAAGAGACTCTTGGTCCGAGCCTAGCAGTGGGCTCTACCTGAACCAGTTTCATACATGAGTTGTAGACCCCACGGGTATCCTTTTAAGCTCTTTTCAGACCCTCTAAATATGAAAATATTGTCGAGCAATCTTGTTGACCTTCACGCTCGTTAAACTGAAATTTGAACTCACGTCTATCCGGCGGTAGTTTACCCCTTTTTCAGTCCGGATGGTCAACTGTACGAACAAAGGTATACTCTAGAGGCCTCGGATCTCTAGAAGAGTACTCTCACATATAATTTTAACCCTTTTTTGGGCCTGAAGGACTAAATTTACAAAAAAGGAACCCCCACATAATCCATATTTAAGCTCTTTTCAGACTCCCTAAAATTGAAAAGATCGTCGAGTGACCTTATTCTTTCACACTCATTAAAATGGTCCAGAAGAACATTCTTGACAAAGTACATAGTTAAGATTTTTTCAGAATCTTTAAAAATGAAAAAATGGCCAAGTGATCTTGTTTTATCACACTCGCTAAAATGGTTTTGAATAGATGTCTGGTCAGTGCTACTTTACCCCTTTTTTGATCCGACTAGACTATCTTCGAAAAGGGTACCCCAACGGAGTCTCCGTTTATGTTTTTTCAGACTCTCTAAGTATGAAAAATCACCGAGCTTACCTTCTCTGGGCTCATTAAAATTACATCGAGGGACGTTATCATTGTGTGTTTTGTTAACCACGTTTGCATACCTGGATCTTTGGTCTAATGCCGACTCCATGTTTTTCTCAACTAAACCATCTGAAGCATGCCTTATATGCAAGCCCTGTAGCACTTTGCCTCTGTGTCTTGACACCTTTGGCCCCAAAAGGGATTTTTCCTGAGTGTCCTTGCTTTTAACATCATTCTTGTCCTTGTACCTCGAACTTGTATGTTTGTGACACTCATTCCTCCTTTGTAACATAATATTCTTTTATTCTTTTTTCCAGAATTATTGAAAAAGACAAAAAAAAATCAAATATACCCCAAAAAGAGGAAGGGGAATTTATTTTCTTTGTATTGGTAGCACAATGAGTTTCCCTTGGATAAAGCACATCCTTCTGTTTGTTCATCAAGCCCTAGGATTTAATATGACCATAGGAAGTTGTTCCCACTACATTGAGTTGTTTCCTCCTCCATTTGGTTATTCTTCTAGACATATGGAGATTTTGCGTTGCCTCCCACCTTGTGAACTTATGTTAATGCCATGTTGCTTGCATCTCATCATTTGTCATGCCATTGTCCAAGGGAATTTTTTCCAAGCCTGAGTCGGCCCCTCTGTAGTTTGTCTCTTTCCTTTCATGCTCTGCCATCCTGAAAGTCCAATCAAGTCTTTGTTCGAAATCAATGAAGCCTTCAGTCTGATCATCAAGATTCTCTAGTCCATGACCGAAAAGCTGTCGAAGACCTCTAGGTAGTGAATTCGTACACTCATATTACACTCCTACCCGAGTTTTGAAGATTTTGAAGTTGTTTTTCAAGCTCTGAAGGCCTCATCTCCAGCCATCAGGCCTTATCAGCTTCTAGAAGATAGATACTATACATGTATATCTTTTTGATTTTGAGATGTAGATCCGTTGTGTATTTCTCGCGGATACACTTTATATAGTTATATGTCATGGATATACAGTGTATTTGATTGGTAGCCATGATTTTATTTCATCCTGAGCATGGTCATGCCCACCTCGGTGATACAATTGTTATTTTGCAGATGGAACCTCTCGATTTCCGGTCCCTGGGCTCACCAGTTTGGTACGTTGATAAAGATTGATAATGTATTTCGGCCATCAGATCTTCTTTTAACCTCACACATTAGGGAGAATCTTTTATACCCCTAATTTGCACTAGACATACTTACCTGGCATCAGGCCATCTCAGAAACCTTCTTTTCCAAAACACTACTGAACAACTCTTCTTAGAAAACCCCTTTATAAAGGCCCATGTGCCCTGCTCCATTACTGCATGCGTGTACATGCTAGCTGCTCCAATATAGCCTGCGTGTTCCTACAAAAGAATGGAAAAAGGAAAGGTGTTGATGGAACACACAACTTTGGGGAAGTTAACTAAACCTTTCGGCCATGCATGGCCAGTCATTCGAAAAAATACCTATCTCCTTCTAGCCTATAAAA
>JASDQU011102142.1:0-11579 GCA_032191745.1 Picea mariana | reverse complement strand
CCTCAGGCCCTTTGCAGCTTGTTCACTGTGATTTATGTGGTCCACTTTCTTCTCCTTTTTCTGGGTGCAAGTATTTCTTAACTTTCATTGATGACTTTTCTAGATGTACTTGGGTTTACTTCTTAAAACTTAAGAGCAAAGTTTTTGGCCTACAAGGCCCTTGTAGAAAAGTAATCTGGACGTCAAATTCAAAAGTTAAGAACATATAATGGAGGTGAATATGTGAACAATTATTTTACAAGTTACTGCACTACACAGGGCATCCAAACGCAACACACTATTCCATATGCACCACACCAAAATGGTGTTGCCGAGAGAAAGAACCGCACTTTAAAAGAAATTGATAATTGTATGATCCAATCTAAGAGATTAAGTCTAAAGTATTGGGTAGAAGCAATCAACTATGCAAATTACATAGTAAATTGCACTCCCACAAAGGCTCTTAAAAATATAACACCTGAAAAAGGTTGGACTAAAATTAAACTAGATGTAAGTCACTTTCGTGTATTTGACAGTATAGCATGGGCTCACATTCCTAATGAGAAAAGGAAAGCATTGCTGCCCAAAAGTGAGAAGTGTATATTTGTTGGTTATTCTGAAGATGTCAAAGGTTATAGACTTCTTCAACCACATTGTAATGGAATTATTATTAGAAGAGATGTTAAATTTGATGAAAATATCTTGGCATGCAAGCCTAATTCAGTGATTGTGCCTTCTTCAGCCTGCGAGGCATCTTCGACGTTTGTGCCTTCTTCTATTCCTATTCTGGTGTCTTCTTCAGATGATGACAATGAGGATGAAAATCCACCTCCGCCTTTTCACATTCCTCCAGATGAGTCCTTTGAACCCGAACCAACACCAGCTCCACCGCTTCCTAGATGGGTTCGTTCAACATGAGAAACAGTTGGTGATCCTTCAAATCAACATCAGACACGTTCACAGTTCCAACGAGCCTCTTCTCTTTTGGCTCAAGTTTCAAAGAATCATGATCCAGATACATTTGCAAAAGCTTGAGGTCATCCAGATTGGGATACAACAATGAATGAAGAATATCATTCTTTAATGGCCAATGATACTTGGGATCTTGTACCTCTTCCAAAAGGAAGAAAATTTGTCATATGTAAATGGGTCCATCAAATGGAAGTGTTGAAAGACACAAATATCAGCTAGTTGCCAAAGGATTTTTCCAAGTTGAAGGAATTGACTATAATGAAACCTTTACCCCTGTAGCCAAAATGAATTTCATCTATCTTGTTCTTGCCCTTGTTGCCTCACATAAATGGGAGGTCCATCAAATGGATGTTAAATTCGCCTTCTTGCACGGAGAATTGCAGAATAAATCTACATGGAACAACCTCCTGGCTATGTCCAGAATGATTCTAGCCTTGTTTGTCGCCTTAAGAAATCTCTTTATGGTCTTAAGCAAGCTCCCTGAGCTTGGTATGCCAAAAATGACAACTTTCTTATTGACACTGGATTATCTATATGCCATTATGATCTTAATGTATATACCAAGAAAGTAGGAAGCCATCTCATAATCCTTGTCATTTATGTTTATGACCTTATCTTTACTGGTAGTGAATCAAAACTTTTAAACCATGTGAAAACCAACCTTAAAAAGAAATTTGAAATGACAGTCTTAGGTTTTTTGCACTATATCCTTGGCCTCCAAGTTTTGCAAACTAATGAAGGAATTTTTCTTTCCCAGTCTAAATATGCTTTTGACCTTCTTTGTCACTTTCACATGGATGATTGTAAACCTGCCCCTTCTCCCTTCCAGTCTGGAGTCAATCTTACTACCACCTATACTTCTCCTGAAGTTGATGCCACCCTGTACCGTCAATTAGTTGGTAGCCTCTTATACTTGACTCATACCCATCTTGATCTTTCCTTTTTTGTTGGTCTTGTTGCCGGGTATATGCAAACACCCCGTGAAATCCATTGGAAAGCAACTAAAAGCATACATCGCTATGTCCGTGGTATAGTTTTGTTCGGGATACATTAGAGTTCAGGGGGGACTCCTTTATTGGTTGGTTTCATTGATTCAGATTGGACCGGCGAACCTGATGATCAAAAGTCTATTGCAGGTTATGTTTTCAGCCTTGGTTTAGGACCTGTCACTTGGGCCTATAAGAAACAACATACTATTACACTTTCTTCAATAAAAACAGAGTACTGAGTAGTGGTAAATGCAATTCAGGAAGCCTTGTGGCTTCAACATATCCTTTTAGAGTTTGGATTCCAGCAGTACCATCCGACTAGCCTTTGGTGCGACAATGAGAGTGCCATCAAGCTCGCCAAAGACCCAGTTCAACATCAACGCAACAAGCACATCGAGCTACACATGCACTTCATCAGAAAGCTCATTTATGACCAAGTTAATGAAATGCTCTTTTTCCCTACAAAAGATAAGGTTGCAGACATTTTCACAAAGTCTCTTATAGAAGCGAAGTTTTCCAAATTTCGATCTATGTTAGGAGTTCAAGAAGTTGTCATTGAGGGGGATAGGCTCTAATCCTTCCTTCCTTCTCCTATTGTGTCTCTATTGTAAACCCTTCAATCCTATCCCAAGTTGTTCTTAAGGGGGGATGTTAGGATGTTTAGACACTTAGGAGTTTGTTAAGATCTACTTGGTCTAATGTGTCGTTAGGTAAAAGTGTGTTTCTTTAGTATGCATTGTTATGCATTTGTAGTTAGGAAATCCGATGGTCACAATATGTTCCCGACATAGAGTGATCTGACGGTTCATATTCTCCTCGATCTTAATGACCATTGATCCATGGATTAACACCTGATTGGTCCATGATCTCTATTTAAAGAGCGTGGAGGATCATTTGCCGATGATCGATTGTGAGAAAATATCTTGTAAAATCTCTCTGTAATCTTTTTCTTTTGCATTAATAAACTTCTCCAAGTGGTCGCGTTGGCTGGGGTCGTGGATGTTTCCCCATAGGGCTTTTACCACGTCAAAACATCAGTGTGTTTATCTTTGATTTGGTTGTGTGAGTGGTTACTGAAGGTGTTCATCCTCTGTTGGAATACATGTGTTGTCGAACATGAGCCAAAGGATAATTTATTACATATTTTTGCCAGAAAGGAGAGTTCTCATGATAGGGTGATCCAATAGATTTTGCAGAATTGCTCATGAAATTTCAAATCATTGTATAGTGAGGTGCATTGTCATAATCTTTCAATGGTGGCAAAGCTTCAAGCTCTATAGTCATAAAATCAATTTGAAATTTGAACCACTTGTTATATTGATTGGTGATGGAAACATCCATGGTAAAACACAAAATGAAATAGTATCGACTAATGTCTTCTTAACTCAAGTGGGGACAAAACCTTTCAAGGAAGACAACAAACTAATGTGATCAATTGTTATGACTTGTCCTTCTATGAAATTCAAAGGCAATCCATAAACATATCCTATATTTGATTAAATTACATACTGCACAATAATCTACAAATGACATTATAGGATGGGAAAATTCTAATACACATTGACCCACATATGGCTCAAAATATAAGACACTGAAATTCATACAAGGACTCAAATTAAGATACCCATAATTATTTACAAAGTTATAAGAATTCACCCATAACTTAAGGATATATGCTTCAACGAGATTGTGCTTGATTTCTTCCATAAAAAAATATTCACAATAATTTATTTCTTCTCCTGGTTCCACTGCTACCTATTTACCTCTGTCTTCATTTCTAATCATCTTGGTGGAGTAGACTTGTTAAACTGCCTCATTCCCAGGACTAGCTTCTATAGTCAATAAATCAACAAGGCAATTTTGAGTTCTTGGCTTATACTGAAATTCAAAGTCAAATCCATTAAGCCATAACTTCCATATCATAATTCTATCATTGCCCTATTCCAAATGTTTCTAAGCTTAAGCATTATTGGCTATGCTTAAGATCTATTTTGACAATGAGTTTTATTGGTTTTAGAAACAATCTGAATCTTGATTTGGACACTTTTATTGCCAAAAATTATTTGTGATTAGAGGAATATTTTAACTCTTCTCTATGGAATGTGCCTAAAGGATATGTTAGAACACACCAAAATGGAGATCAACGTGATACGCCTTTTATTAATACGGTACACATATAAATGCATGATCTATGACCTTTGGATTCATCTTCCAATAGGTCTCTTGGACTCCCAATGACAGTTCCTATCCACTTGTGACTTTTCGTATTCCTTCTCAAGTGAATAATATCATAAACCTAATGGATTAGGTTTATAACACTACCCCCATTAATCTGAAAGGGTGTATGTGATTCGAAGCAGAGAGTTGAAATATGGAAGTGGACAGTTTCCAATGGCTGAATGTGCTCTTTGAATCTAGTGGTTTTGGGATGACCACAAACCAAATGGATAGGAAAATTTGATGTCTTCTACTAAATTGTAGTTTAAGGAAGACCACAAACTCTAGAGCTTGGCTCTAAGGCTGAGTGGTTCTTGAAACGTTTCCCAATTTAGCTAGATGTTGATGTTTTTTTTGAATTGGAAGTGCTCTGAAATGGTGGTTTAAATATGACCACAAATTGTTGTCTATCAAAAGATATAAGTCTTCTACTAAATGGTGGTTTAAGGAAGACCACAAACCAAATGATGTCGATGGAATATTGCTTTGAATCTTGATCAATTGTTCTTTCTCGATTGATAGGACTTTGAAACACAAATCTTGACTGTCAATCACTAATATTATCCCCCCTGCCTTTCAGGTACAAGGTGAGAAGATGAAAATATTTCCACTGCAAGATGAGTCAATCCTTGAGAATGAATTGTTTGGTATGACTGACATATCTTCTTGGTTGTTGATGACCATTGCTAAGAAGTGATCCACCTATAGTGATTATTTAATCCTACATGTTTCTTACGTTTGGAACATCCGTCTAAAGGATGATTATGATTTCCACAGTGCTCACAAGGATAAAGAGCAAAACATTGATCCTCCATGTGGCCAACTTGATGAAAATGTTGGCATTTAGGAATCTGATCTTGAACTAGAGTAGGTGAAGATGAATTTTCTCGAGGGAATCCAACACTTTGGAATTGGATTAATTTGAAATAATCTATAATGTGATAGGTCACTTCCATTTTGTATCCAAGGCATGTTCTGTGAATATGAAAGGTATGATGGAGGTAATGTTTTCCTAGGTGATGACTCAACAACTAGAATCGTAGGTCGAGGAAAATTCAAGTTGAGGCTCATAGATGGAAGGATTAGAAGAATACCTAGTGTTCTGCACATCCCAGGATTGGCCATAAATTTGATTTATGTAATAAAAATGGACGATGCAGGGGTAAAAACAATATTTGAAAAGGAACCTGTAGGATGGTTGGAGGAGCAATGCTGTCGTTGAAGGGAGTTTGGTTTGGAACTCTGTATAAGCTGAAAGGAATCACTATTAGTGATGGGTGTAATAGTTCCATTGTTCCTGATATTGGAGTTGAAGAAGAAAAAACTCCTACAATCTCTGGAGAAAAGGTTACGTTGTGGCATCAAAGATTGGGGCATATCAGAGAGAAGGGTCTTCGACTACTACACGGTAAAGGTATGGTTGAAAGTTTTGAAACTAGGTTTTAATTTATTTTTTTCTAAAACTTTTCTTTATGGGTTTCAACTTTTCATAAGGTATAATCCTCACTATCAGTCCCAAAAGATCGGTACCAAAGTCCCGAAATGATTTCATTTCTTCATTATAATAAAAGACAGAAAGCTCAAGTGTTATTAAAGTCTAGACGCACGTTCTGTAAAGTACTTTTAATCGCGATAAATTAAAACCCTAAAGAAGTTAATTAACCATCTTTTAACCTTTCGAGATTCAGTGTTTACTCAGAACAATACGTTTTCGATACATTTTGAATCGTGAAATCCCGATTCCCGATTTCCCAAAAGAAGTGGAAGTCAGTCTTAATTAAAAACTAATCCCATCGCGATTTCAGGATTAGGGGTTTAGTGGTGACATACCTCATGTAATCCCGAAACCCCGAAACCCTAAAACGCGAAGTCCCGACTCAATACCAAAGTTAAGGCCCAAAACTAATCCCATCACGATTTTAGGATTCGGGGTTTAGTGGTGACATACCTCATGTAACCGTGATCCCTGAAACCCTGAAACACGAAATCCTGACTCAATACCAATGTTTAAAGAGAACTAACTTCATTTTAAAAATACATTTAATGGTAATTGAACTTCTTAGGTACTTTCTTTTTCAGCTCCGTCAAACAAGATCTTTTGAATTTTGATTTTAGAATTGCCGAAATACGACCACATTAATAACGGATAGATGGTGATTTTTGTGACACAAATGCGTATCTCAGAAATATTCTCTGCATTAAAGGTATTAAATTCTTGGCAGTTGCGTCAGTACTTTCACCATAAAATGAGTTAAAAGAAAATTATAGGTCTGTGTTTTGAAACTTATTCTCGCTTTTTCTGTCAGAAGTAAGTCGCATCTAGCCGAGCTTTCACACCTCTCTTCTGTGACAGGTTTTCATTCCAGTACAAAAGTCATGGCACCAAATAAGGGACCCAAGAAGAGTGAAGATACAACTGAGATTTCTAGCCCAGAGGGAGATGTCATATCCGACACCACACCACATGCTATCGAATCGATTAAATCATGGAGACAAATTTATGAAAATCTAGACTGCGAGATACAAAATTCCCTTAACGACTCCGAGAATCACCTTCAGGACATAGCAGAATCAGAACTTCACAAAATTGCAACACGCCCACGACTCATGGCGTACAACGACATGATCAACTGGGCTTTGGACAAGGTCGATATTCCAACGAGAAACATTTTAAATGATCAAGGGGCCATTATCGGTTCTTTCAGACCTGAACATATCCAGGTTATGTACAAGCTCTCACCCAATCCTAAATTCATTTACAATGCCAAATTTATAGCTGAATTTCAGAGAAAGGAATGCACTGAGGCAGACCAAACTTACCCTGATTTAATGAAAGGCTGGTGGAGATGTCCATCAAAATTTAGGGCCGATACTCACATAATTTATGCCACAGCCTCTTTGAATGAGTACATAGTTTATGTAGCCATGATGATGTTCAGACTCTTCAACAAAAAGAATCCTTATCATTTCCCTGCAGAATGGGTGCCCTTTTTAGAAAAAGCATCAGAAGGATATAGTTTCAACTGGGACAAGATCTTATTCGATAATATAGCCAAAGAGGTTTTGGATTACAGAGATGCAAGAGCCCGAGGTCAACCAGTGGCCTTTTACATGTTAGCATACATCATGGGCGCAATTTGTTTTATGACTCCATTCCCCTTGATGAATTGGGGTTGGAACATAACCTACCTTGAACCCATTCACGAATATCACTCTGAGCTGCGGGAAGAGAACGCGAAAAATTTGTTTTACGAAATTTTTCATTTCGTGGTAATACCAATGCATAAAATGTTTTTTCAGCTGTGACCCTCCTCGCATTTCTGAAGAAGTTTCAACTAACCTCAAGCCAATAGCATACTGGTTCATTAAATAAAGCTTCTCCTACATCAGAGTTTATGGGTGCTCAATCCCCCCTCACGCGCTTCCAAAATTCCTCCCAGATAGACTGGTGTGTAGGGAAGTAGCACACCAAATAGTAAAAAGTGGTATAGGAATAGAGCTAAAGGAAACTCAAAAGAAGTCTTGGCCAATCTTCCCTGTGCACATCGGGAAATTTTCATTACAAAATTTGGGATATTCCAGGGTGGAAGCAGAAGCACTTGAAGAAGTTAAACTGTTAAATATTGAGCACAAAAGGCATGACCCTTATCAATTAGTGAACAAACACTTGATACACTGCAATATGAAAGCATATGAACATGAGGAGTCCCCTTGGGATGACATGTTCAAAGGGACCAAGTCTTATAAAGAAGTGTTAGAAAGAGTACAGACACTGTCATCCGACCTGCAAGCCAGCTTTCAGACCTTTCAGAAACATAGATGGAGTGGTTTGCCCCAAGTACTTCAAGGAGAAGAAATCATCCTCCCCCAAGAGAAAGAAATTTTTCCCCTAGGTTTCGAGCAGGAAGTGCAGAAGAAAGGAAATCCCAAAAAAGCCCCACAGGATACGAAAAGGCCTCCACCAAGAAAAAAGACCAAAGCAGACAAAAGGTCAGGGAGACCTCCCAAGTCGGTAAGATTACTCCCCCTTCATCACCTGGTGTTGATGTCAATATGCCTAAGGCAGTAGGAGGGAAAGGATCTACAGAGCTAGGGAGTCCCATAGTTTCCTTAACCCCCTTACAGTCCACTTTTGGACTCCCACAGACATGAGCTCTTTTTGTTGATGACCTCACCTCTATTCCCATAGATGAGATTCCTCCTTCTGATTATTTTTTCAGCAGAAAAAGGAAGGTCATCCTGAAACTGGAGATGCATAAGAAGGAGGGGAATATGGTGAAAAAACATAAAGTCTTGATAGACGGACATAATTTGGAGGAAGAAGATTTCGCTACAGAGATAACAAGTTCCATGGGAGACATGGAAACAACAAACTTTTTTACCGTGGGAAAAATGAGAACAAGGATAAAGAAGAGTGATAAAATCATAGCACAATTACAAGATCAGTTAAAGAATGCTGAGGAAAACATTAGAGAAGAAATGAGTAAAAGCTTGGAGCAGACAAGGGCTGCCGAAAGGTCAGAGGTTCAATTACTCAGAACGAGTTTGGACGAAATGAGCCAAAAAATACAAGCAAGTCATCTACAGATTACTTAGCAAAAGGAGCATGTAGATCAGTTGCAAGCTAGATTAATATTGATGGAAGATTATATTATAGATCTAAAATCTTTCCAGGCCCAGTCACTGGAAGTGCATTCAAAAATAGAAATTGAACAACATAAATTGATTTCCAAGATAGAGATTGTTCAGAATTACTTTCAAGAAGTAGATAATGCCTTTGATAATATTATCCTGAGGGAAAAAGAAGCCAAAGCAGTGAGGATTACTCTCCAAAAGGCAATTATATATTCGACAGGTGAAGAGGTATCCAAAACTATGAAAGTATCAGCTATAGAGCAGATCAGAGGTGACATCATGCTCAAGCTATGGGAAACCAACATAACTGAAAGCAAAAGAATAGTTAAAGAAATCAGAGACGATTGTGAAGAAGTTTTTGATATCTTAGACAAAGGGTCGTTAAACATTGGAAACAACAATTGTACAGGACTTCTGGGACAGATCAATATTGTAAGACATCAATTAAAGTTTAGGAAAAATTTGAGTGAAATCCAACTAGAAATTTCACAACTAAGAAAAATGGATGTCACCCTAATAGACAAGTTGTTAGTTGAGCCTAACTTAAAACTGCAGTCAATAAAGTTTGCAGATAAAGGAGTTGATGACCGTCTTTCCAAGATTCAGAGAAAGGTTTATCTGTTCAAGGCAAGAGACCTTCCAAAACCCCCCAGAAATTTTACACAGTTCCTGGAGAGATGCTTTAAATGTATTGAATCAAAAGAAGGAGAGTCATCAACAAAGTAAAAGTATTATTTGGAAGAGCTTTACTTCCAAGAAAATGGAAAAATGGAGAAGATCATGCAAACGGTTTCAGATCTATTTTTTAACAAATAGTTAGTCACTAGGAATTAGGAAATCAATCAATCGTCTTAAGATTTGTGGTTTTGTAGAAATGAAAATTTTCAAGACTAAGAAAAGGCTTTTTTCTGGATGGATTGTAAAGAGAAAATTTCGTTTTGCCTGAATTAATACAATATAGATTGAAGATTCCAGATCTGGTCAAGCCTAAGTTATGTGTTTCTATGTTATTCTATTTTTATTTCATACTTTCATTTGAAGTGTTTCATGTGGCAATTTCTATTATAGTGATTGAACAGTCAGATTATCTAATCGTTTACAGTTTTTCCTCTGTATCAACTTTAAGCGGATATAAGACCTATGAACGTTTTAGGATTCTAAAATTGTATGCTTCTGCAAAGTTATCATCCCTCTTTCTTGTATTAACTTAAAATGAGATTCCTCTTTAATTGATGCGTCATTTTTGTCATACGACTATATATTTCCTTTTCTTTCTTCATTCCGTGCATCTTATTCATTAAAATTGACTCAGATACCAGAAGTGGCCTTTATTTCTGTTATACTATTGATTCATAATTCAGAAGTTTTATTTTTATTAATTTGAACCAGAAATTTGCGACCCTTGAAAATATTTTTGATTTACAAAAAAAAAACCCTCAGCTTTCATGACTATTCCAGTTACCGAACAACCTAATATAGAACCTGAACTATTAGATCAGATGAGCATTGCATTAAACCTATTCAATACCATATTAAAAACAACAAATACATGGGTAGAACTTGAACGTTCATGGGCTGCAATTGAAAAGGATATTAGCATCCAAGAACAATGGGAAGCTAGACATAGACAGTTAAGGAACCAACTGTGATCTTGCTCTCCATTAAACTAGTACTCTTTTTTACCCTTTAATTATCTCTACCTTTTCGGATGCGTTGACGGTATACTTTAAAGCCTTAAAGTATAAACTCAGGAACAACAGAAGGTATGTTTAACTGCTCTCTGGATTTTTATTTCTGTGAAAATTGTGTATATGGGAAGCAAAATCGGGTAAGATTCCCCTCTGGTGCAACGAGGGCATAAGGAATTTTACAGCTAGTTCATAGTGATGTTTTTGGACTTGTGTCGGTCCCATCATTGGGAAAATCTGTATACTATGTCTCATTTATAACTGACTTCTCGAGGAATAATTGGATATATTTCCTCAGGAAGAAATATAAAGTCTTTGACAAGTTTAAAGAGTTTAAGGCTCTTGTTGAGAATCAAATAGAGAAAAGAATTAAGGTGTCGAGGAAAGATAATGGTGGAGAGTTATGCAGGAATGAATTTGAAGAATTCTATAAGAAGTGCGGTATAGCAAGGCATAACACTACTCCATATACACCTCACCAGAATGGAGCTGTAGAAAGGATGAACATGACATTGATTGAAAAAGTAAGGTGCATGCTCAGTGGTGTCGGGTCAGGGAAAGAACTATGGGCAGAGGCAGTGGGTATTGCATGTTACCTGGTCAATAGATCACCCTCATCAACACTAGATGACAATACTCCACAAGAGGTATGGACTGGTAAGAAAACTTCTCTCACACATCTCAAGGTATTTGGATGTGATGCATATGTTCATGTTCCAAATGAAGATAAGAGTAAGCTAGATAAGAAGGCTGAAAAGTGTATCTTTATTGGATATAAAGATAGTCTCAAAGGTGATAAGCTTTGGAACCCAGAAACCAAGAAGGTACTGTATCGCCGAGATGTGGTATTCAGAGAAATGAAGGATGTTGTTAAACATGAAATCCTACCAAGTAAGGAAGAACCAGAGACAATAGAGTTTGATTTAAAGTATGATGAATGAGACTCTACAGAAGAACACGAATCAGAAGAAGAAGATCCTCATACTTCAGTATTGAGGAGATCAGTTTGAGAAAGAAGGCTACCAAAAAGGTATACTCCATTTATGATCAGAGAAACCACAGTATAGTTATTAAATTGTCGACGTTTCGGATCCAGATC
>JASDQU011102141.1:0-16797 GCA_032191745.1 Picea mariana | reverse complement strand
TTATTTTCTATCAAACCCCTCTATCCTACAATTCTAATTCATTCGTATCTATTGGGATTTGAAATTTGAAGATAATAAATTATCACCTAATACATGCTATTTTATTAAGTCTTCAAAATTAATTGGAAAAATAATATTTTATTTTGATTTGAAAAGTAAAATAAATTAAAATTTTAATTTTATGTATTTAATTAGTGGATATTGAAAAAATTAATAGATATTAAAATTTCATCTTCCACTTTTACAAGTTTCTCAAACAATTTTTTACAAATTAAAAAAATGAATATTTTGAAAATTTTAAATTAAGCAAATGGATGAAGATATTAAATTTTATAAGCATTAATTAAGAGTGATCATGTAAATCTTGTTCAAGCACACTTGCAAGACCTTATGGCACTCAATTATAATACTTGGTTTGGATTTTATGCCTCTACACCAAATTAACCATGTGTTCTTGAATGAATGAATTTTGGAACCAGTTGCAACTCCCCATAGAACAATAACTAAAACTCATATGAATGAACCATTTATTACATTGGACTTCTAACATCAAATTACAATGAAGGGAACCCATTTGCCATGATTCCATGTCTCAAAAAACATTTTAATTGATGATCTCTTGAAAAGAGACAATGCAATGTTTGCATAAAAGGGTAAATTTGTGAAAAATCTAGTTTGGGATCATGTGGAAAGAGTGATCATGTCATCCTTGCTTGAACACATTTTTAGAATATTACAACACTTAATTCTTCTACTTGGTTTGGTATTTATGTCCCTCACCAAATTTTTCATGTATCCCTTAATGGATTCAAGAACCAAGTTGCAACTCACCATAAAATAATAACTGAGATTGGGTTCAATGAACTTCCTTGTCCATTGGACTCATGAAATTGGATTAAAACTAAAGGAACCCTCTTGTGTGATTCCATTAACCAAAAAATGTTTTATTTTACAATATTTGGAACTAAAGTTTTTGTTAATAACATGCAATGCAAGTTTTGCATAAAAGGATCAATTTGTGAAAAAATTGGTTCGAGATCATGTGGATAGAGTAATCATGTCGTCCTTTCCTAAACACACTTATAGGAGTTTACAACACTCAATTCTACTACTTATTTGATTTTTTAATGCCCCATACCAAATTATCCTTGTGCCCCTGAATGGCTTTAGGAAGCAAGATTCAACTTGCCATAAACAACAGTTGGGACTTAGACTGTTGAACCATCAATTGATTTGGACTTGTGACATATAATTACATCTAAGGTCATCCCTCTTCCATGATTCCATTTCTTAGAAAAAAAAATTAACGATCTTCGGAACTAGGGTTTTTCTTAGTAAGAGATAATGTAATTTTCACACTAAGAGGTATATTTTTGAAAACTCTAGATTAGGTGATTATGAATAGATTTATCACATCAACCTTTCCAAAACAAACTTAAAGGAGATTACGTCACTTAATTCTATAGCTCAATTTTTTTATTTTTGTTTATGCTCCAAGACCAAATTCTCCATGCATCCCTAAATTGTTTCAAGAAGTGAGTTGGAACTTTCCATAAAACAATAACAATGACTTGGATTGATAAAAAATTGATTGCATTGGAGGGGCGACAGGTGCGGGGGGAATCATCTTCAAATACGATGGAAAAAAGATTGCGGATTTTTCTTGGGGTTTGGGGAAGAACACTAATAACAAAGCAGAAAATCTTGCAATTTACATGGGTCTCCAAATTGCACACTCAAGAAGCATCCTATCCCTCACTGTTATTGGAGATTCTGAAATAGTTATAAGGGAACTCCTTAGAATCTCAACCTATACCACTCATCCCTCTAGTGGTCTTTGCAGTCGAGTTAATTCTTTGAAACAAAGTTTTCCCAAAATGCATTTCTTTCACATCCTTCGTTCTCAGAACAAAGAAGTTGATCGCTTAGCCAAGTCACAAAAATTCTTAGAACAGGGCCAAATTTTTATCAACCAAATTTCCTCGCATGCATGGCTCCCTTAACAATCCCCAGTTATGTCGGCTCCTCTTCACATTCTTGGTCCTAGCTCTTTTGAATTCTAACGTAGAACTACCCTCCCCATTTTCTCCCCTCCCCCCGACTCCCCCTCTCTCCTCCTCCCTTCCCCCTACCCCCTTTCTATTCCCACCCTCCCCCCTCATGGGATCCATCCTTTCCCCAACCCTCAGATACCCCCCCCCCTCTCAGCACGTCGCTCCTTCCTCCTGACCACGTGTTCCCCCTCTTCTTCCCCTATGATTCTTGTTCCCCCTATTAAACTCACGGTGCTTCACTTGTACTCTATGATGCCCCTCCCCACTCCCATGTCATCAGCTCCCTCACTCATCCCTGTGCAAACTCTTGTCGACTCGTGGGTAATTTTGAGTCCTTGTTCCATCAAGCGTACGCATATGCTTCCTCCCTCGCAATTATGGCTTATCCTTCTTCAATTCAATGCTAATACAATGAAACACGGGGCACTCTGCTTGCATTACAATTTGTCCCATTCCGCTTGTATTCTACACTCCAACAACAAAATTCAGAGCAGCTCGATTCTGTGCCATCTCACCATCATGTGGAAAATATCCATAGCTCCTTTTTATTTCCCGACATGTGTCTCAGGGGAATTGAGGGAGAAATTTCTCTCTCTATGTGTGGACGTCAGGCATGCAGAAGAGCGAACAGACTCTCGACGCAGAGAATTTCAAAGGGAAAACCAAGGACTGCGGGACGAAGTAGCTAATTTGTAGGGCCAACTGCACTAGCAAGAAATTAGGCACAACCAAGAGCTAGCAATTGCACTTTGAGGGATCAACAGAAATACAAGGCAAATTGGAGCAGTTGCACAATAAGTGGTAAATCCTTTAAATCATCCTCAACACCTAGTGAATTCTAATGAATTAATTGGGTCAAGGATTCCTTCAACCTTCCACTTGGCAGCAAGAAATGAACACCCATTGGCTCCTCCGGCACCAGTGTTAGTTCTAGTTTTGTCGAACCCAACAGAAGGGATTCATCACCCAAAGGAAAATCTAGTGGCACACCCAACAAATCTTCAGGAGGAACCAACAGTTTTCCAAAATCATTAGACAGGTTTTTTCGATGAATTGCAAATGTTTGTTAATTTTTCACATTTATGTAGCCATTTTCACATGGAAAAATAGCAGTTCCTTTTGGACTGGTTTCACCAACATATTTAGTATTCAACATACAGTCATATTTTCAGGAGAAGAGAAGAGATTCCACTACTCTAACATATGTATCTTGGGGAATCTTTTACTCCTTTTTTTAATATAAAATCCCAACCGTTTCTGTTAAAAAAAAGAAAACTTGATTKCATTGGACTTATGACATCATATTATAGCTAGGGGAACCCCTCCCCATGGTTCCATTTCCCATAAAATGTTTTATTTGATGATCTCCAAAATTAGGCTTTTCCCCAGTAAGACATAATGCAATTTTTGTAATAAGGGTTCGATTTTTTAAAACTATAGATGGGATATCGTGGATAATTTTCTAATATCTTTTTTACCGAAACACACTTGGAGGATATTAAAAAACTTTGCATTCATCGACAATATGATCAATGAATGGGGTGGGGAAATTATCCTTTGGAAATTCCTTATTCAAGTCACAGAAGTCCATGCACACTCGAATCGTACCCTATTTTTTGTTAACTGGAACGGGATTTGACACCCATTGTGTCAACTATATGGGCTAGATAAAACCAGCTTTAAGCAGTTTCTCTACTTCATCCCTAATAGTTGTTGCTTTCTGAGGATTCACCAGACAAAGCTTCTATCGGACCCGCTTAGCGTCAGGATAATTCGTTATCTCATGTTCGACGATTCTTGTATCGATGCCTAGAATTTCCTTGTAAGACCAAGCAAAAATATCGTGGAATTCCTTAAATAAATATGTATAGATTCAAATCTCTTTGGGGGAGTAGTCTACTCTGACGAAAACATTCTCCACGACCTTAGGGGTTCTAGATATGTATATAGGAATTGTTTCGACGATACTTTCCATATTAACCTCGGTGTAAACTACGTCCGTAGCCAGAGGATTAACAGGACAAGACCTGTCTCCAATCATAGTCAACACGAATTCACCTACCTCTATTATTCCTACATCTCGGAGGAAATAATATCTATGATGGAGATCATCCAAGGGTCTGTCTGAACTAGTGAATGCCTCTATAATCCCTTCATTAGATGGAAAGACCAAGTCTAAAGAATCGGTAGTGGCGAGGGAACCTTGAGCCCAAATAGGCTCGAGAACTGGATATAACTCTTGTGTGGAAGTCGAATCGGGGTCGACCAAAGCTTGTTGGACAATAGTGTATGCAACTTCTACCATAGACAAGGGAATGGCCATGCTAGTATTCCTTGCCCCTTCCTCTGAGGTTGATGGGGAAGGAAGATTCCACAGATCATGAAAGTAATTCATTCGAAATGACGACACTTGAAAAATTTCAGCCCTAGGTTGGTCGGGGGTAGCCGATATAAACTTGACATTGCTAGAAGGAGGTGGGTAATTGAAAGTACCCATCAAAGGTCGGCAAAAACCAAACCCCACGTTGACAAAACTGGGTTGAGGGTTATCAATCATTGGGAACGTGGATGCTCCCGATGAAGGGTCGGGCTTGGAGAAAGACAACTGGTCAATGGTCACGATTCGGCCCTCGTGTGGAAACAACAAGACCCAAAAAACTGTGGCAACCACTGCATGCATTGCATAGGTCCAACTCCTTCCTAACAAAAGGTTGTAGTCGATAGGCGCATCAACCACTTCAACTTCAACGCACACGATCTTCCCTCCTAACTACACGGGGAAAGAAGGGATGATTCCATGTGGTCGGAAAGAATGACCTTTGAAAGCGGTAAGCAGAGTAGGTGACGGAGGCAAAATGGGTTGGCCAATGGCCTTCCAACATTCCAATGACATCACGCAAGTCGAGGCACCCTCATCAACCACCGTGTGGAAAATATTCCAGGTAAATTTTTTTGTGGTGTAAGCCACTACTATCTAAAAAGCAACGTGGTATGGGAGATGAGGTTTCAAGTTCATCGTATCGAGAAAGATCATTTACGGATTACAAGACTCTGCAGATCCCAAGGCAGATAAAAAATACTTTCTCTGCAAAGGGAAGGTCTAGAGGACTTCCAAAGCAGACATCGCACAAGGGGTTTGTGACAAATCCTCCACTAAAGAGTAGTTATGGGTAGCCCTCACGTTCAGATTATGAGAAGCTTTCTTGAATGCCCCTTTTGGGATGTGTCACATTGTTTCTCCCAATGTCTTCTTGATCTGGATAGGAACTATTGGTTTTATGTCTTCATTACCCTTTTCAGTAGATTCTGGCATTCTGTAATCTTGTGCCCTAGTTTCTATGTAAGAATCACCTCTCATCATATAAACGTTCGCGCCTGATGGATTACTAGAAGACGCGGGGGGTCCCTAACTACCCCCATCCGCACTCGAAGAGGCTTGAGTCATATTTTTCCCATGTGGAAATGGATTCGCTAACACAACAAGTTGTTGTTGCAATAATAAATTTTGGGCCTCCACAAGTCGAGGGTCCAAGTGGGTCGGATGGTCCTTCATGCAAAGGTTACATAGATACTTCAACTTTCTCTCCTTTGGGTTTTCCCTGCTAGCATTGTTGTTGGGTTTCTTATCCCCCTTACCCTTTGTGTTTCATTGTTTCATCTTTCCATCAGGCTATTGGTTGGCCTTTAGGTTCATCAATTGCACACTATGTACATTCGACGTTTAGGTAGGGGGAGCAGTTGAACCAGAGTTCTGGCTAGCCAGCTTCATTGAAAATTGTTGCAATTTATTTGACAGTTGATCAGTAGAATCTCCTTGTGTTGAACCAACTATACCATCGACATGTGGTCCAGAATTTTGTCTGGCCTTGTCAAGGATGGACCATGGCACATTTGGAAAAATCTCATAGAGTAAGCCAGACTGAGAGTATATCAGTTCGAGCTGTTGCGCTCTCATTATCACCTCCTTCTCTGAAAACACTCCTGAAGTTGAAATGTACTTGGGTAATTGAGGTATCAAAGACTTTAGGAACCACTCCATCAGGAAATCCTGTGGGACTTGTACCTTGATCAAGCTCTTCCGATGCCTCCATTATCGGATGTGATCCGAGATATGATCGGCCTTAGTCTGCTCAAAGTTGGCCAACAATTTGGTGTCGGCATCGTATCTCACGGGTAGTTGGAAATGGTTTAGGAAAAACATCATCAAATCGTAAAGTAAGAGTATCTTGAGCAATCGAGCTCAATGTACCATTTTGTGGCACCCCCGATAAGAGTGCATTGGAACATGTGAAATTGTACAGAGTCGTATCGCAGTGAGTTTGACAAGCACCATAGGTGGAAAGTTGTCACGTGATCACCTGGATCTTCGTTGGGCTTGCCTTCGAATTTCATAATATATAAGGGAAACTTAGTCAGCATGGGAGGGCAATGAGGATCATGACAAATCAGGTTGTTAAGAAACCTTGACAAGTCTGGAAAATGTAACGTTGCCAGAAATGGTAGTTTGGGTTGGGTACTATGTACAGGAAAAAGGGAGCCTGGGGTTTGACTGGCACCAAGTTTCCAGAAAAAGTTGGGTTGTTGGCCAGGGTTTTTGTATATACCATGGCCTTGACCAGTCTACGAAAATTGCATTTGTTGGGACATCATCGATTGATTCTCGTAATTGGATGTTGACGGTTGGGCGGGGATTTCTCCCTGCATTGTGTTCCAAATATTCTGGAAAGGGTTTCCTCCTACCGATCTGATGGGCATAGGAGCTGAGCCTTTCCCAAGGTTACATTGACCATGGAAGGGGTTGCCCCCTGTCGACATCCCTGATGAGGGAACTAATCCCTGCCAAGGATTCCAAAGTCCTTGTGAGGAGAAAACTCATGTACTTTCCCCCTATGTAGGAATAGTACCCTGCACAGGATTCTATTGTCCAAAACCAAGGTTTCCCCCGACCTATATGCCAGATAAAGAAAAAGAGTTATTACCAAATGTGTTGAACAAAGAGAACAACATGGAACCCACCGACGTGGTGTAAGAATAAGGTCCTAGACTACCTGCTCCAAAAAATCTATAGTTCGTGTTCGGCTTGACGGGTGGCTGGAATGCACCACCAAGCAAGGGGGGTGGAGGAGGTATATGAACCCCACCGTAAGGGATAGCATTATAGGAGGTTGAGGTGCCCCCAATGGACCCTTGCAGGGGAGCGTTTGAGCTCCATGCCCCCAGACCCATGGTCTGTAGGGTGGAGTAGGGAAGGAAAGAGTTTGTATCAAAGTCGGGTATCCCATATGAAAATGGAGGGCCCATCGCATTGTGTGTGAATGGAGCAGTGGTCACTACCACTGACACTATTGGACTACTGCCTAAGGTAGAGTGGATCGAGACTACTATGGTTCAGACCGATGAAGGTGGGTTAGGAGGTGGAATAACTCTTGTGGTGGCAGCCTTTAAGGGAGTATGAGGACTCTCAGATGAAGTAGCAGCATTTTTTACATAGCTTCTTGTAAGACTATCTAATTCTCGTGAGGTGTTACCCTTGGAGGGACAACTTGTACCAAGATTAGCATTGACAAGTCAGTGATCAGAGGGTTATTCGGCCTGAGAGATTCTACTCCAAGGTCAGAAAAAAATGAGTTCTTTCGAATTCGAGTGCTCTCCTCTTGGAGCTGGCTGAAGCATAGTTTCCTGCGGCCCAGTCACTTCTAATGACCCTTGTTGGTCATTTCTTCACCATAACGGTGGCGACGGTGGCTCCAATGTAACCCGCAGCAGGACCTAAAGCCTTCGCGACCGCCGAAACTCTTGATCTTCCACTCTGTGAAAATATCAACGACAAAGTAAGTCGTTAACTAATGTTTAAAACCAAGCACACACTAGAAACATTCCTACAAGATNTTATCTTGTAGGAATGTTTCTAGTGTGTGCTTGGTTTTAAACTAATGTTTAAAACCAAGCACACACTAGAAACATTCCTACAAGATAAACCAAGAAAACCACTATCTAACTGGAAGAAGAGTTACGCCAACCAACACTAGTGCAACTTACCGGTGCAAGTGAAACTTGAACACGGAAGCACCCTTTGGGTATACTCTACAAAGTGTGACCCGATGTCTGCCCTAAGTACCTCGGTATAGCCCCGCAGTCACCTGTGTAAGTCCCTATAATAAAGTAAACTAAGTTTCCAGCTCGTGAATAGTCACCAGGCAGGTACAGTTGACAGTCAAGTGGACTACAATGAGCAGGATAACAAGTCTGAAACCTACTGAGGGTATCGAAAAAAAGTGGTCTGGAAGACAATTGAGAATATCGAACGGATTCGAGGTCCACAAAGCTCTATAGGAAAATTCAAGTGATAGTATCCCATGATAGATCCTCAATATGTGTTCCCCACTATGTTTGGTCTGACTTTGGAGGGGTTATCTCTGCTACCTTCCCTCATGTGACCTTGTGTTTATCCCCTGTGTTAGAGGGGGTCCCAAATAACTTTCATGTCGCTGGACTTTTACACTCCCTAGCTCTGACTCCAATGTTTGTTTAAATGCCTTGAAGAGTTTCCTCTCCAACCTAATTCAAGGCTCTAGCCCTAAACTAATTGATTGACCCTACAAACATAAAAGTCTAATTAATTTTAAATTAGCATTCATTTTAAATGGCTTGTTTTAACTCAAAGGATATGGAAGTGAAACTATTGATGTGTATGAGAGACAAAAAGAGGAGGAATAAACGAAATTGAAATAAAAATTACTTCTAGTTAACAATAAAGATTTGCAACTAACTCTTTAAACCAACTTTTCATAACTAACTTTTTGAAGATCTTTTTTTTTTTTTTTGTTTGTTAATTTGTGCGGGACCTGTTGGCTCACGATTAACCTGTGGCTTGAGAAACCGTGACTCAGGGGCATCTAAGCCGTCAAAATCACCCGGGGATCCCACCCGGCCTGAGCCACACCAACCCTTTGTCCCCGCAGGTTTCGAACCGGTGACTTTAACATCACGGAGTGGCTTAACAACACACTCCGTCACCGACTGTCCTACACCTCGGGGACACTTTTTGAAAGATCTTTAAAAGGAAGACCTAAAATGAAATTTCCCTCAACTACGAGATACTTAATGTTCTAAGAAATCAACAAAGAACTTAAAAAATGAAATCTTTTTCCTAACAAGTAAGATAACTAACTCCAACTACTTTACCAAACTAAGAAAGGAAAATATTTTTTTTTTATTTGAAAATGCTTCAAACAAGAAAAACTTGAAATAAATATTTTTTCTGTTTTCTTTAAAGCAAATGAAAGGGGGAAAAGAAAACACAAGCCAAGACTAAAACTGACCTCTGGCCCACTTTGGATTGCAGGGAGTCACTAAAGACACCAAACAGGCTGATCAAAACTCAAAGACTCGCCTAAAACCATTTCGAGGTAAACACAAGAAATATTGAAAAAGACAAGAAAACTCACATCTAACCCAAGCTATGACTGTAAAAACAGAGACATTGGACGATATCAAGAAAAACTAAGAAGTAAACCTTAATCAGGAAAGAGGATGGATGCCTCTTTTTCAAAAACAGTTCCTTGAGCCAGGTACTCTTCTGTTGTTTCAACAGCTTGGATATGTACGCGGGATGTTTACTAGACAGGTCGCGTATGTACGCGGGATGCCCCACTGTAGGGTGCATGAACCTTTGTAATTTCTCAAAAAATAAATAAGACAAACTAACTGACAGGGCAGGGAGAAATGGTATGGAACCAAAAGGTGACCATAATCCCTTAAAGACTCAATAGACTCACATAAACTCAAAAGGTAATAAAACCAATCAAACACCCGCAAAAAATCCCCTAAAACCCCAGAGCCTTCCCCAGTATGGTCACCAGTTCTGCTAGTGGAAAAAACCCCCCTATGGCTACACCAAGGTTTACAATGTAGGCAGATCAATAATTGTTTAAAAGTCTCCTACTTTTCTAACTACCCCAAACATATCCTAGACTCATACACAAAAATCAAATTGAGAAGCATTAGGTAATTGTACCTCTACTCTGCGTCCAGTGATGATCCTCTCATGCTTGATAGCTTTGCTGATTGTACACCTCCTCCCAAGGTTGACCTGCATTCAAAGAAACACAAACATAAATCTAAAATAATGCATTTCATATATCAATCAGGGTTATACATTAGAATAAAAACATAAATCAAATGGAAACATTCAACACGCCATAATTTGGGACATGAAAAGTACTTCTTTTATTGATAATACAATGATTACTTACAACCAAATCCGTCTACTGCTCCACGAACTTGGTCTAGGATCCTCTTCACCAAGCTCCAAGTGAACCTTTGTGTATCTTTCTCCTCTCAACCTTCTTCTTTGGAAATGAAATGGGTTCTGATGGAGGAAAAAGGGGAAAAATGAGGAATTTTGAGGCAGTTCTCACAACAAGGCTGCAAATGCTTGGGGCAAGGAGAGGATGTGAAATGGGAAGAGTTTCATTATTCTTAAGTATAGATGTGGAATGGGACCCCAACACCTCATTTTATATGAAAAAATGATGGTTATTTGGTTGGGTGACGAGCTATAGGTGGTGGATTAGTTTGGAAACTACCGAATAGCCCATAATCTCAACGAGTTCCTTGCAACTTTTTAATTTTTTCAACTCTTGCAAGTATACACGGGCTGTAGTGGTGCAGCGTGCATACATACGTGGGATGTAGTGGTTCAACAAGTGTATGTGTGCGGGAAGTAGTGGAGCAGGGAGTGTACATCTTCAAAAATTTGATTTTTTATAAGAGAAACGCAGTGATGGCTTGGAAAAAAATGCAAGTAAGAGAGCCAAATGACAGGTATGTATATGTAGAGAAATTAGGGTTATAACAGTTTTCTAGGGTAGATCATGATGTATGAGAGAGATTTTGAGGGCAACCAACAATGGTTGAGATGACCCACACCGGAACAATACTCTATTGGATTTAAATTATTCATACCTAGAACAGTCCTCTAACCTAGAAAAATAAATTACCAGTCTGGATAGTAGTTCGAAAAGTCCTCCTCAAAAGTCAATGAGGAGATGGGTAGAGCACCCATTTGAAAAAAAATCCTGACTTGACCACTAAATGGGGATTTGGACCCAAAAAATATTGCTGCGGAAGGAAAGAAAATATGAGAAATTTGTGGGAAGAGGGAGAGGATGCAATGGGAATGGATATGGTGACCATTTTCTGAAGAGGGAGAGCATGTGCAGCTCTTTAGTTCTAAATAGAACTAAGAAACTAATTGTTTCTAGGTACAGGAATTTGTTGAGAAACTTTTTCAGTCCAAGCTGATAAACATGGTTGCAGAGAAGATGAGTGACTAAGGAAGCACTCATTGCAGACCCCCTTTCTTGGTGGAGAGAAAACCGATCTTCCAAGTTCCCATGGGAGGAGGAGAGTGGCCTCCATCCTTGGTTGTTGTTGAAAAAAGGAAGAGTCTCTCTCAGAGCATCATGATCTAGCTAGGGGGTGGCCAGCGGTAAATCCATCCAAAAGTTGTGCCTATGGTTTGGTGGAAAGGGAACCCCTTTCAACAGTTGCATCCCTATCTAGTTTCTAGATAAGTATATTTGGTTAAATCTATGTAGTGTTTAGACCAAAAGAAATTTTATATTATGTTTTAGAACTGTGTAAGTTTAATTTCTAACAAAAATGACTTGAGAAATTTAAGAAAAATAAAGAGAATGTCTTAGTTGAATCTATTTTGATTTAATTTGTTATCTCTTGACTGTATATGTGCTAAAATTAGATTTATGGGAGTGGATATTGTGATTGACTGTGTTGTACAGTTTAATGCATGCTTGGGAAATGATGACTGAACAATTAAAAATCTCTATAGCACATTTGAAAGAATAGAGAGTGATTTTTTTGCATAATAGCGTTATGTTTTAGTATGCTCTCAAATCCTATGCTATAAAGCTTAGAGGATATCAAACTTGTGTGGACTTTAGGAAATAATCCAAAATATGGGAAAATATTAAAAGTCCTTATAAATAATTATTGAGGAAAAATAATTAGGACATAAACATGAAATTAGTCGAAATGAATTAAAATAAAAAAGTTCTCAAAATTCTATTTGGGGCATAAATAAATATTTATGTTTAAATTGTGTTAAATCTCTTAAATTTGGGAAGAATCCCCTTAAATTTTGGTGGCCAGTAAATCCTGGTAGAAACACCGAATTTACTATGGAGATAAATCTTTGTATTAGGACCATTTTCCTTAAATTTAGTAAGAGTAGTAAAGAACACCAATAAGAAAATAAAATTTCACTCAATTACCCATGAGAAGAGAAAGATTAAAATTATATTTTAATTTTGAGGATGGAGAAATTTCCTTGGAACATAGACTTTTATTAAATCCCTTTATAATTCCTCGAAAACTACATTTTTCCTTTCCTTGTTTTATGTAAGAGAAAATATTTTCCTTTAAATCTTCCAGGTAACAAAATTGAGTAAGACTATGGAAATATATGTATATATTTCTATGTAGATATTATTATTATTATTATTATTATTATTATTATTATTTTATTATTCTGAAAATGGCGGTTAAATCCCCTAGAGCGTAAAATACCTGAGACCAATGAAAATATATTTATTATTATTTTAATGTCAAACACACTAGGGAATAAACAGTGACCAAATGCTTTAACCATCTCGTGGTCTTTGGAACTCCGGGAGTTGAGATTTTCGAGGCTCTAGGATGTTTGGGTGATGGGATTCCAAGAGCCAAAGTTTTCAAAGGCATGAACCCTATCCTTCCATGTACGAGGTTGCATAGATAAGAAATATAAATAATTATATAATATTATATTTAATTGTGATCCATTTAACATAATTGAATATAATAACCCTTGTATTGCAATTTATTAAATTATAACCAAAAAATAATTCAGTGTATTTAAATCCTAAGGTAATACAAGTGGGTCCCCTCTTAAATTTTGGGACTTCAGGTTATATGAAAATGAAGAATTGTGTGGAAGAGCCAAAGGGTGGACCCTAATGTCTTTTCCTTCATTATAATATTGAATATTAAATGTAATATTAGAGATTGTTTAAACCTGGGTGTAATCTTCAAGGAATATAAATAATATATTATATTATTTTAAGGTTCATTAAAATGGTTGCATGTGAATGAAGCTTGGTCTTTTTAAATTATTAAATAATGTGGAAAGGTGTATAAGTGGGGCCAATTCGGGGCTTCTGGACTCCAGGGCTACCAGAAATTGGAGTATAAGGAATGTGGTGGAGAGTCGAAGGGGGTTTACCTGAAGTTCTCTCTCTCTCTCCCTCATTTCAAATATTAAATATAATATTGGAGACCTTATAAACCTGAGTGCAATCTCCAAAACAATGTAATATATATATATATATATATATGTGTGTGTGTGTGTGTGTGTGTGTGTGTGTGTGTGTGTGTGTGTGTATTAAATGAGTTTATTGTGATACCTACACATAATGAAGTAAAAACCTTCTTTACCCTTTTTAATTTAATATTTAATGCGAAGTCATGTGTAAGTGTGGACTCTGGGATGTTGGGGAAGAAAGAGCGTAAGAGAAAAATGGCCAAAAGTCGAACCTATTTTCTCATATCCCAATGTTATAATAAACATTAAGTGGAATTAATTATATTATATGACGATATAATAATTTATATTTGCACAAAGGTATGGTAGGAGTGGGACCCTCTCTGTAGCTCTAAGTGTTTGAGACATCAAGACTCCAGGATATTTGGGGTAATAGAAGGAACAAGAAACAAAGGGTCGAAGGTCGAAACCTACCCTTTCCCGCTCCAATGGTTGCACAAATATCTGTGTAAACATTTAAAGTGATTAATTATATTATAAATTAATATAAAAAATGATATTTGCATCACTTTACGACATGAGCGGGACCCTCTCTGGACCTCCGTGATTCGAGAGATTTGGGTTCATAAAAATCATTATGAGGAATATCGCTGAAGTCCAGAGGCTTAGGTATTAATGGACATTAATAATCCTAAGTGCTCCTTTGATATAAATTAATCATATTATAATATGATTGAATATAATTACATTATAATATAATTAATAAAAGGACAATTTGTAATAATAAATATCAGGTTGAATATAGTTAATCATTTTCCCAGTAAATAAATAAATATGCATATATTCATATATGTTAAATTACATGAAAATTCAGCATGGATTTACGTGTCGGGGATAATTGAATTATATACCTTAATTGAGGTTAATCAACTTAATTATATTATGGATAAATTAACCTCATTGTGCCATAATATAATTAATCATAATTATCAAATGAGTAATTTATTAAGTTAGTGCTAAACAACTTCTAAAGGGGGAAGAGAAAGTAAAACCTCGATAATTACTGGGCCATGAGTATTTAGGCTAAGAAAAAATTAATTACTAGATAATTAGTTTGTGGAGTATAATTATCCTTAGTGAGGTTTAACTGATTAATTATCAAAGAGTGGTATGCTATGAAATATTAATTAAGTATTTTAATTGGACTATAGGAGAGGGACTATTGTCATCCTCTAGTCGTGTAAGCCTAAGTGTCCTGCGGTGACATGGAAAATTGATGTTGACTAAGAAAATCATTGTGATGGTGAACATTAATCTTCAATGGGTCGATGAGTCAAGTGGGGTCTAGTAGGATTGTTGAACCTTAGGTGTCAAATGGATCCTAACTAAATTTCAGGAGGTATGACATTCATCGAGATTGTCCATCGAGATAAATGGATTAGTCCTCGATACCATATTTGTCGGAGATAAGAAATACATTTATACCCCATCCCTTCAAAAGGTACTTAGGGGTTGATTTTGTGATAGAGTGTTATCTGAGTGGGAAACAACACTTGGCCTCCTTGGGCTCATGAATGATTGGCATAAAATTTTATTAGAGAACTTTTATGGGGTAACACCGTATCTTACCCCATTCATAAGAACCTTATTTAAACCATTATTGAAGAGAGGAACAAAATTTTTTGTTGTTGTTATATATTTTAAAAATATGAACTATGTGTTGCTAGTGTTCCAAATAATGAAGTTGAATTCACCTTACAAATTGTATGTGTTGTTCATAAACTAGTAGATAATTAACTAACAAAAAATGTTTTATCAACACTCAAATAGTTAGTGGACAACAGGAAAACTACAACGCAAAGAATGGTGACCCACCATGAGTTGGGGGAGATATCCCACAATAGAGAATAGGAATCTGATGAGAGGAGGGCGATGGAAACCCCTCCATACTTGGATGAAACTGTAAGAAGCCTCATGGCAGAATTACAAAGTTGTAAGGATGACAATGAAAAGCTAATAAAGGAACAGGAATTTAACAAAATGAACTTAATGCAGTCCTACTACAAATCCTATCAGATATACAAAGGCAACTGCAACATGGGCCAGTCGCCAGTAATGTGGATATGCATCATACTAAGAAAACCCAAATTCCACCTGAGATACAAAAGCATGGTCCTGAAAGTGGCCAAATATGGAGGAGCACCTCAAAGAAGGCCCAACATGGAGGCAATATACATTCAACAGAAGAATCCTTTAGTGAGAGAACTGACAACTCCAAGGAATTTCTTAGTAGTGAAACTAGTTCACATTCCCATAGGAGAAGAGAGAAGAGGAAACATTCCAAGAGCCATGACCTTGAAGAGTTTAAGAAAGCAAAACCACCCAATTTCGATGGAGAAATTAAAAAGGGGGAAGAAGCGGAAGTTTGGCTACTTGGATTGAAGAAGCACTTCAAAGTCCATGACTATTATGAAAACTTAAGGCTCAAATAACCATTTTCAACTTGAATGGAAAGGCCTCCATCTGGTGGGAGGACCTTAGGAACATGAAATGAATCCATGAGAAGGACTTGTCAAGAAGAAGGACCTTGATCTGCTTGCTACTTCATTCTATTATGTGCTATGACCAAGTTCTCTTTAAGGGTACGAAGGATATCCTCTCGGACTGTAAGTGTTTGGTCAACCGCCTGGACCTTCAAGGTACCCAGTAAGTATGAGAGAACTGAAGGTGGCTTCTATCCATATACTGCTTCAAAAGGAGTCATGCGAGTGGCTGTATGGTATGTAGTGTTGTATCACCATTCGAAGAGGGGTAACCATTGAGCCCACTGGTGTTGTTTTTTAGGGGCAAAGCACCTCAAATATGTTTCCAAACACTTGTTTACAACTTTCGTTTGACCATCCGTTTGGGGATGATAAGATGAGCTGAGATGCAATTGTGTGCCTTGTAGCTTAAACAACTCTTGCCAAAAATTGCTTGTGAAAGTTGGGTCTCGATCAGAAACAATAGAGTGTGGCATGCCATGAAGCTTGAAGACATGGTCCATGAAAATTTGAGCCATCGTGGATGCAGTAAATGGGTGGGGAAGAGCGCAAAAATGAGCATACTTGGAAAGGCGATCCACCACCACCATTATGACTGATTTATTCCCTGATTTGGGTAAGCCTGTAATAAAGTCCATAGAGATATCCTTCCAAATAGCAGGGGGAATCGAAAGCGGTTGGAGGGTGCCTGGAGATTTGACTGTTTCTCCCTTGTTGCGTTGACACACCTCACATTCACCGACAAACTTACGGATGTCCTGTTTCATACCATCCCAGAAAAAAGAACGTTTGACTCGGTCATATGTTTTGGTGAACCCTGAGTGTCCCACTGTGGGTGTAGCATGAAGCTCACAAAAGACCATGGATTTGAGCTTGG
>JASDQU011102140.1:40719-59516 GCA_032191745.1 Picea mariana | reverse complement strand
GATTCGATTTGTCATGATCTGCATTTGCCCCTCATGCCGACTAAGTTTCTCTCAGATATTCCAAAATTCGAAGGCAAGCCTGGAGAACTTGCTGCGAGATGACTCTGTACAATTGTGCATGTTTCAACGCACTCTTATCGGGGGTGCTGAAAAATGGTACATCAAGCTCGACCGCTCAAGATACTCTTACTTTAGCAATTTGGCTATGGTTTTCCTAAACCATTTCCAACTACCTATGAGATATGATGTCGACACCGAATTGCTGGACAACTTTGAGTAGACTAAGGCTGATCATATCTTGGATCACATCTGAGAATGGCGATGTCAGAAGAGTTTGATAAAGGTATAGGTCCCAACGAATTTCCTATTGGAGTGGTTCCTGAAGTCCTTGGTACCTCAATTATCCAAGGACGTTGCAACATCAGGAGTGTTTTCAAAGGAGGAGGTGATAATGAGAGCACAACAACTTGAGCTGATATACTCTCAGTCTGGTTTACTCTATGATATTTTTCCAGATGTGCCACGGTCCATCCTTGAAAAGGATAGACACAAGTATGGACCACATGATGATGGTATAGTTGGTTAAGCACAAGAAAATACCATTGATTAGCTGTCAAATAAGTTGCAACAATTGTCGATACAACAGACAATGGGCAACCAAACCTCCGGTTCAACTACTCCCCCTAAACAAACATCAGACATACATAGTGTGTAGTCGACGAACCTGAAGGCCAACCAGTAGCTTGACGGAAAGAAAAAACAACAAAAAAAGAAGGGTAAGGGGGATAAGAAACCCAACAACAATGCTGGTGTGGGAAACACAAAGAAGATAAATTCGAAGTATCCGTGTAACCTTTGCATGAAGGACCACCCGACTCACTTGTGCCCTTGACTTGCAGAGGCCCAGAAGTTATTGGCGCAATAACAACTTGCTGTGTTAATGAACCCATTTCCACATGGGAAAGATATGACTCAAGCCTCTTCGAGTGCGAATGGGGGTATTCAGGGACCCCCCACATATTCTAGTGATTCCTCGACCGTGAACGTTTATATGATGAAAGGTGACATTTACATAGAAACTAGGGCACATGGTTACAGAATGCCAAAAACTGTTGAAAAGGGTAAGGAAGTCATAAACCCATCTGTTCCTCTCCAGATTGAGAAGACAACGGGCGAAACAATGACATGCATCCCGAAAGGGGAGTTCAAGAAAGATTTCCATAATCCGAATGTGAGGGCCACCCAAAATTACTCTGTGGTGGAGAATTTTTCACAAACCCCTTGCAAGATGTTAGATTTGGAGGTCCTCCAGAGGTACCCTTCGCAGAGAAAGGCTCTGTTGTCTGCTTTGGGATATGCTGAGATATGTAATCATGGAGCGATCATGCTTGATACGACTGACTTGAAATCTTGTTTCCCTTACCACATGGTATTTAAGATAGTAAGGGCTCACCCCATGAAATATTTTACTTGGAATATTTTCCATATAGTGGTTGATGAGGATTCCTCGATCTGCGTGATTTTGTTGGTGTGTTGGAAGGCCATTGACCAATAAATTTTTTCTCCGTCACCTACTCTGCTTACTACTTTCGATGGTCGTTCTTTCAGACCACATGGAATCATCCCTTCTTTCCCCGTGTAGTTAGGAGGGAAGACCGTGTGCATCGAATTTGAAGTGGTCGATGTTCCTCTCAACTACAACCTTCTGTTAGGAAGGAGTTGGACCTATGCAATGCATGAAGTAGTTGCCACAGTTTTTTGGCTCTTATTGTTTCCGCATGAGGGACAAATTGTAACCATTGACCAGTTGTCCTTCTCTAGGATTGACCCTTCATTGGGGGCATCCATGGTCCCGATGATTGATAACCCTCAGCTTGATGTCGTCAATGTGGGGGTTGGTTTGTGCCCATCTTTGATGAGTACTTTCAATTATCCACCTCCTTCTAACAATGTCAAGTTCATATCGACTGCCCCCGACCAACCTAGGGTTGAAATATTTCAAGTGTCGTCGTTCTGAACGAATTACTTTAACGATCCATGGAATCTTCCTTCCCCATCAACTTCGATGGAAGGGATAAGGAATCTTGGCATGGCCATGCTCTTTTCCACATCAAAAGTTGCGTACAGTATTGTCCAACAAGATTCAACCGACCCTGATCCGACTCCCACATAGGAGTTAGATCCAGTTCTCGAGCCTATTTGGGCTCAAGGTTCCCTCACCAATATGGATTCTTTAGACTTGGTATTTCCCTATGATGAGGTGATTATAGAGGAATTTAATGGTCTGGACAGACCCTGGAATGATCTGCATCACATATCGTATTTCCTCCCATAGTTAAGAAGAATAGAGGCAAGTGAATTCATGTTATCTATGACTGGAGACAGGTATTGTCCTGTTAATCCTCTGGCTATGCGCACAGTTTATGCTGAGGGTAACATGGAAACTATCACTGAAACGATACCTATTGACATCTCCAGAACCCCTGACATCATGGAGAATGTCTTCGTCGAAGAAGACTTCTGCCCCAAGGAGATTCAAATCTATACATATTTATTTAAGGAATTCCATAATGTTTTTTCCTGGTCTTATGAGAAATGCCATGCATTGATCCAAGAATTTCTGAACATGAGATAACGACTTATCCTGACTCCAAGCCGGTCCGACAGAAGCTTTGTCCGGTGAATCCTCAAAAAGCAGTAGCTATTAAGGCTGAAGTAGAGAAATTGCTAAAAGCTGATTTTATCTACCTCGTACAATTGACGCAATGGGTCTCAAATCCCATTTTGGTTAACAAAAAACAGGGTATGATTTGTGTGTGCATGGACTTCCATGATTTGAGTAAGGCCTATCCAAAAGAGAATTTCCATGCCCCATTCATTGACCAGATTTTCGATGAATGCGCAGGCTGTGAGTTATTTTCATTCATGGATGGTTTTTCAAGATATAATCAGATTCAGATTAAGCTCGAATACCAGCATAAAACAACTTTTATCTATCCGTGGGGCACATTTTCTTATCGTAAGAAGCCTTTTGGACTAAAGAATGCTCGAGCCACATTTCAGTGGGCCATGTATTTTGATTTCCATGAACTTAGACATATAGTCAAGGCTTATCTTGATGATCTAGCATCATGATCTTGCAAGAGAGATGATCATCCCAAACACCTCAGACTGATCTTTGAATGATGTCTCTACTATTGGATTCACTTGAATCCCAACAAATGCAATTTTTGCATGACATTGGGTCGTCTTCTAGGTTTCATAGTTTTGACAATAGGGATCATGGTCAATCCTTTGAAGGTTGAGGTGATAGTTTAGTTGCCTCCCCTGTACACAATCCCTTAGCTTCAAAGCTTACAGAGAAAATCAAACTTTCTTCAGCGTTTTATCGCAAACTATGCCGAGATCACTAAAGGGTTCATGCGTTTACTGAAGAAGGAAGTCCCTTTCCATTGGGATGAATCCACTCAACTCTCTTTCAAAGTGTTGAAACATGCCCTCACATCTTCCCCTATGCTCTTGCCTTCAAATTATAATAAAGATTTATTATTGTATTTGGATGCTGCAGAGTCAACCATCAGTACGGTCTTGGTTCAAGAGGACAATTTTCTTGAAGAGCATGTGATTTATTACCTGATCTGAGGCCTGGTTGGGCCAAAACTCAACTACTCCCATGTTGATAAGATTGCATTGGTAGCAGTGCATGCCATCCAATGGTTCCGTCATTATATTCTGCTTCGTAATACCACCATCATTGCCGTTGTGAATCCGTTTCAATATGTGTTGACACGACGTGTCATCGGCGAAAAGATCAGTAGATGGATTGTTTTCCTCCAAGAATTTGACTTAGATTTTGTTTCCACAAAATCCAAAAAGTCACTGGTCTTTGTGAAACTTATCTCGGAACATTCGGTCGAATCAGGTGATGTTACGCCCCAAGAATCACCCATTAAAGGAGATCCTTTTATGATTTCATCTTCAGACCCCTGGTATGGATATATACTAGTCTATCTCCAGACTTTGAAGTACCCCACCTCTGCTTCTCATGATGAGCGTGACGAATATGCCATCAGGAACAAAACTATCTCATGCTCGATGACACTTTGTATCATCGAGGTGTAGATTTCATTCTTCTCTGGTGCCTTATTCATGAAGAAGTGTAACTCGTTTTTAACGATTGCCACACTGGAGCATGTGGTGGTCATTTGTATGGGTTGGAAATAAACTAAAAGATTCTACAAGCCGACTACTTTTTGCCTACGTTAATCAAGGATTGCTTTGAGTCATTCAAGAAGTGCCACCTGCATCAGATCTTCTCTTGGAATATGAGGGCACATCCTACTCCCAGGTTTCCCATCATTACGGTTGGTCCCTTCACCAAGTGGGGGATTGATTTTACTACATGCCACCCAGCCTCAGCCAAGGGGCATCATTATATCATTGTAGCGGTATACTACTTCACGAAGTAGGTCGAGGCTATGCCAACATTTAATAATGATGGAAAAACAAAAACTCTCTTTATTTTTAACCAAATAATAGCAAGGTTTGACATCCCGAAGGATATTGTCACTGACCATGGAATTCACTTCCAGAACAAAATGATGTTCAAGTTAACATCAAATCTTGGGTTGAGGTAGGAGAATTCATCACCTTACTAGCCACAAGAGAATGGTCAGGTGGAAGCTATGAATAAGTCCCTTAAGACTATTCTACAACGAACGATCAATTTTGCCAAGTCAAATTGGCATTTGATGTCGTACTCAACATTATGGGCCTATTGAACATTTGTAAAGACTGCCACTGGTTTCTCACATTTTCAACTCGTTTATGGGCTGGAAGCAGTCTTTCCAATAGAGTGCTAGATCCCATATCTAAAGTTGGCAGTAGAGTTATTTCTAGACACTTCGTCGCTTGAGGAATGCTTATTATATCTCAAGCATCTTTATGAACAATGCCGTGATGTAACCTTGGCCAACGAGTCTCATAAGCAACGAGTCAAGTGTCAATATGATTGGTTTGTTCTGTTGTGGAAAATATATGAAATGATCTTACTCAAGCATTTTCAGATTCTGCTTGGCTAAAGAAAAATAGACAGGAATATCACCCTATGTTTATAGCCAACAAAAATAACATCCTAACTCACAAGTATTGATTACTAGTGCTTAGGCTAGTATTTTATCAATAGAAAAGCTTGCCAGGAATTTACTTTTGATGTAATTTTCTGAATATAACAGTTGCTGAAATAAATGTAAAGAAAGAAGTAAAGACACCAAGATGATAATCAAGACAGATGAGACATAAAGCAATCCTTTATTTCATTCCAATTCACCAAAGAGTCATTTTCTTTACAAAATCTCATACATAAATTTTGGACCAAAGTCAAAATTAGACATCCCCGATGGAACATACAAAAGGACCTCTAACATAAAACCAAAACTGACCTCTAAAAGATGGATTAGCTTGCCACAGATTGCTGCCGACTTGACTCTGCACAATAGCCTTTGTTAGTCATGAAAACTAATTCACAAATAGACAAGTCTACACAAACTATCAAAGATAGATCAACACCTCTGAAAAACAAGTGCCTGAATGATGTAATTCAACCTTGAATATTGTTGTCTACAATAAGACCCTACTATCATAAAAGATAATTAGGCTTGTGATGAATAAGTGAATGAATGAAAACTGAACTATCTCAACATAACTCAAAGAGAAAACCTTTGTATGCTTTTGCTTCTATCGTCCTCTTGTTCCTCCCTTTCCTTTTTCCTTTAAGCAAATCAAAATTGGTTGAGGTAGTTGAACCACCTCATTAGTTAAGTTAACTAAATATTCAACCAACTTTTTAGTTAAGGGGGAAAAGTAATAATCATAATAAGGGTTATAAATAAATAATAACTAGTCGGTGGAACCCCTTGTGACTCCCTTTAGCTCATAACAATCATAACATAACTAGTTAGTTAAACAAAACACACCTCCTTGTGACTCCCATCATCATATCCACATTTGACAATTTAGCTCATGATATTTGAAATTATTTAAAAAAAAAAAGTATTACTCATATATCCAAAAATAAAACATGTTGTCCAAAATATCCTGAAGTCAACCGTCATCAACAATAGATAAAATAAAAACTCAAAAGCCATATTTTCCACTCTGATATGCAATCTTTCCTTGATTGTTGTTGTCACCTTTCAATTTTCCTGAATTTGCCTTTGGATGCGCTGAGCCTCTAGGCCTAATATCGTTGATCACGTGGGAACAATCGTCCCTCAAATGCATCCAGGAAGACATGGATTTTTCAGAGCTATTGGAGGGTGAGGAAGGGGAAACAATGTATTTTCCTTTGTCAAGGGCATGATGGGCCTCAGTTTTCAACCTTTTTCTAGCATGAGAGGACTACACTGGTGAGTGAGCAGGAGCAACTTAGACAATGGGGTTAATAGGCAAGGGAGAAGGTAGGGATAAATTGGGCCAACCACGATGTTGGGAGACTGCTGGGTGGATAATCTCTTGCCATCCATCATTTTGAGGAACCTTAGGTTGCAATGAGATGTGAGGAGGCACAAGGATACCAGGGGCTTGCATAACTTGGAAAGGAGGCCTTTCAGGCCTAGGTTGGACCACTCCTTGCCTAATTCAATTGAAAAATCCAGCCTGAAACAACTGGCCAAGATCTTGTGAGCCAACATCAAAATGTGTGGAGAACCTTGGCCTTCTTGGGCCTCTATTCCAGTTGCCTCTCCCTTGGTTTCCTGGGCCATGGCTACCTTGGTTGAAAAAACTCATTCCCGCATGCATGATTGACTAGAAAATAATCTTTTAAATAACTATACATGAAAACTCTTAAAAATGTGAAATAGATTTGGCTTAGCAATGTATTGGACTAATGAAATCCAATCCATACAAATTGTTTAACTGTTAATCAATGAGAAAGCGGTGGATAAAAGGTCTTGGGATATGTGAGGGGTTTGTATTGAGCGAAACATGATATGATGAGGGGGAAAAAATACGGTTACTGGTCAAAGACAACAACAATCAACTACAAACCAAAGAAAACATCATTGTAATTCAACGAAGACGCTGCTATTGCCAACTGCTTCAACACAAAAATTTTCTTGTCTATAATCAATTTTAGAATAGGGAGTGAAAAATGAATGTGGGAAGGTGATGGGGTTGTAATTAGCGAAAAATGAAACAATGGTGGGGAATGAGAGTGGGTATTGTTCATAAAATTAATTAAGTAATCCATATAACCATTTTGAAAAAGGAAATACACCAACCAAATGACCATTGTGATCGAAGAACAACTACTGTGTATTAAATAGTTCACTGTTCATAACCAAATAGTTACACAGTGTCATAATCAAAACAATATGCATCCCAAAACAATCTATAGGGGATATTTGTTTTGATCTCCCATTTATCCATAAGCAATTTCCAAATAAATACGCAGTCAATTATTTTCACTTTGCTCATCAAATGCAAGCATAAGAAATCATGCTCGATTCTGTCTTTACATTTGTTTAATAATTAAACTGCAATGTGTCCATACTGTCACAACACTCGTGCCTATCACTGTTTTAGAATGCATGACATTCATTCAACATAACCAATGGACAGTCAACACATTGATCCTTATTCATCTTGCAAAGATCCTGGCTTGTCATTTAAACACCCAGATAACCAATCACCATTTCAACTCACACTATGCTGGGAAATATACAACCATTCGACAAAACGTAATGTCATTCCTATGACTGTACAGGTTCAATTTTCTTTTACTCTAAATATTAAAATGCTAGGCTATCCATCCAACACAACGAGGCAACAACAACATACCTGACTTCATAATACAAATAATCGAATTGCAACAAATCTATCTTCCAGTGCACAACTCAAAAATATCCATATCATACACAGTGGGCAACCATAACTCAAACACTGCAATGCAACATTCACATTTGACAATTCTAAACACACAGTCATAGTATCATTAACTCAACCCATCATGTCGAGCTATCAATCTAATATAGTATTTCTCAAATTAATCAAACTGCAATCAAAACCATGCTGTGTAAAACTTGGGTTCATCCTTGATGACCCAATCAAATAACCATAACACATACAGTCGATGGAATTTCCATATTCATCCCGGTTGCAATAACTGTTTGGAAAAAAACTGATAGTTACAGTGAACATTTATTCATGGTGTAGGAACACCACACATACAAATGAATTATGCACGAACATCATTAAACGATTGTAACTAATGCTGAGTTTAACATCCCAATAATCTTCAATGCAAAAGACAATGACTGTGTATCAACCCCAATCTTCAATCAACCAATTCAATGATGAGCCTATTACTTGGACTATCGTAATAATCAACAACCTGGCCTGACATGCTGTGGAAACCACACATACCCACGCATCGACATGAAGTGACTCTACGACTTACTCAATTAAAACAATACTGGGTTATCAAAACAAAAGGAGAGAGATTGTGTATTTGATCTGTCCAATTAACCATGCAAGGTTTATCCATTGTAATAACACAGGCAATGACTAGATACCAAAACTGACACGATTGTCACATGATCAATTGGGCGAGCCTGTAATCAATTCTGTTGTCAATACATACCAATCAATAATAACCAATAGTAAACCTGACAGACCACAATGATCTTCTATATCAACCCTCATACTTGAGCAGTTAAGGGTTTGCTCTGTGGCCAACACATGGAGACTAGAGCTGACTCTTCTCTATGATGAAAACCTCCAAGAGCAATGGTGTATACACAAAGAACACCACAATTTACTTCGTGGACAAGGTGATGAAACACGTGACATGAGAGGTTATAACTAGAGGAACAATGCTCCATTTCATCCTTGTAACAATACTTAGCACACGCGGGGTATAACCCTCGTGGCTCTCCAGTCAACCAACTACAATGTTGAGGTGAAAACAGGGCCAAGAAGAAGCAACATAACCCATTGTGGGACCATAGTAGAAAAACAACCCAATGCCCAAGCGACCAATGCGCAGTGACACAAGGCACTTCCAACCATCAAACCCCATAAAGCCAAAGCCTAGGTATGGTGATACGAAATGCGGGAAGACAACTAGCCACTCAAGACCAAACAAAAATCCTCCAACTAAAACCAACAAGAATGAAAAAGAGCCTCATGGATGCTAACGTTCAGAACGACGAATCATAGTGTGGCTTCAAAACATTTTTGCAGAGATGACATCTATCTATTCCAAATAAAATCACAATTTCACACAGTTTCCACACTTAAGGAAAGCACAACCCATACATTCGAGCCAATATCCACTTCATAAACAAAGCAGAATCATGGATGGCAAAAAAAAATGACACACCTGTGATCAAAACACCTTAAAACACGAGTTGTCGAGCGGTTCTTCTCTGCTAGGAAGTCAGAGTGTAACCACAACAACACAGTTGAACAATACCTTGATTAGCATGGCGGCCAGTGGAAGGAGTAAAGGTGGCGTGCAGTAAATGCACGTCACCTCCACCCTCTAGTCATTTAATTCATCAATACACGCCAACCAAAATCCATTAACTCTATTAATTAAACCATGTATCGAAATCATCAACCATGAAAACCAACAACGCGATCCATATCAACTTATTCCATAACATAATCACCATGCATATAAACTATATAACTAAAAAAAATTGCATAGCTATTATCTTAGTAGCTAGGATAACAACAATCCATTAAAAATCAATGCATGTAGTATAGTATATAGCATGGTTTAGTTTATTCCCTTTGCTTTTATATTGCCTTTTTCCTTTTTCCAATTGCTTGTATATGTTATTGCTAACATGTTTATTGTGAAATTCTCCTAGTAATAGATCCCAATAACAGATAGCAGTGATAACAAAGATAACATAGGCTGTTGTAAAATAAAACTTGAGCCTAGAGCAGCATAAAAACACAGAACATGCCTTCTCAATCACCAATAAACCAATATTATATTGCCATGTAATTAGTGTAGAACAATAACACAACATCAAGTAAGCACCAGACCTGATCTCCAATCTATAAGGGGTCCCACCTACTAGTATTATTTATCTTTTATAATAATAGGCTTTAGCAACACTTTGTGGGAAAAACTTTGTTGCGATTTTAATCGTCAGCAAATTGGCAACTCCATAGGGAAATTTTTTTTCAATAGATTTTGAACTCATAACTCATGGTTTCACAGACCAAGAACAACAGTTCAAAAATATATAACCAAGAAGATTATGCAACATGGGGAAGTGAGCGGATTTAATGGAAAGATGACTGAGAATTTGGGAATAGTTCAAGAAAAGTGTTAAGTATTAAGGGTTTTTACCATTGTATGCATAATCATTCGATCAGAATATGCTCTTAACTTTAAAGAGAAATGGTTTTAGACTTGATCTTGAAATCTCAATGGATGAAGAAATGGTAAGAAGAAGTGAGAGATAACGAATTATTTACAAGACAATAGTGGAAATATATAACAATTTCAAGGGTCCTTTAGAGGAGACATCATAGTAGCTGTGTAAGCTTGATTGTTATCGAATAAAAATGCTCTGCAGGAGTGTCACTGTGGCATAATTGATTCAACATCCTATCTTGACCAAACTAACTAAAAGATGATAGGCAACAAAATCATGACAGAAGTAAAAAAACAAGAATTAAAACAACAGTAATAAAAGACAGAAATGAAAAAGAAGCAAGAATAGTTTTAACCCAGAAAGAAGAAGTCAAAGTACTGTAAAGCAGAAAAGAGAAGCACAAAAAATGAAAGTAAAGCTAAGATACTAATATACAGAAAATCCAGACAACATTAGAACCTTTCACATTAGTTGCTTGCAATATTTCAAGCGAGGACTGTTAGTGTTGTAGGAAAACCATTGCTTCTATAAATCCCTTAGAATGTAAGAGTTAGTGTCTAAGACAAAAGCAGTTTTGAAGGGACCTAGGAATAACACTTGGAAATCTGATGTAATTATCATCCCTTTGATGCATACAATTAGATCATCAAGATAGAGATGGATACTGACCAATTCATCGAAAGTTGTGCTTAGAGGTCTTTTAAAAGAGGTACTTGCATCAAGTAATCTAGAAAGCATGTGTTTGTGAGACATGGTACCCCATTTTGTGATAAGAGTGGTTTTGTGAGCATCTTCCCCTTTTACCTTGATTTACTTGCAACTCAGAAAAATGTCAAGTAAGGGATTTAACTGTGACTCTATAACCTGCTGTAGAACCGTTTCCATACTGAGAGGAGGAGAAGGATTTCTCATAATATCTTTCTTTAAATTTCAAAAATTAATGTAATTTCTAATATGATTAGTGGTTTTTGAAACAGGTACCCAATTTGAAACCCATCCAGGGTGGACCGAAACAATAATCCCATCCCTTAAGAAATTTCCCAACTCCCTTTGAAAGATTGCTTTAAGTGTAGGGTTAATAGACCTTTGTTTCTGCATAACTGGTTTTATGTTTTCCTTAATGGAAATAGAATTTTGTAGGAGACTAGGATCAAAACCCTAAATATCCTCATAAGACCAAGCAAAAACCTATTGAAATCCACCAGGTAGCATGGAAAACTTCATTACTTCTTCATCAGGACATTTGGCACCTATGTTATCATTTGTTGAAGATTCAAGTGCCCCAGTGTTCAAGGATATCGTTTCACCCACCTTCCTTTGTAACTCCTCTTCTTTCTGTTTTTCTTTTTTTCCTACATCACTCTGTTAGGTGATTTATATGTACTAAAAAAGACACTAAACTACCCTCAATTAAATTGTCAACCCGGGGTAAGTAAACTTAGAGTTGTAGCAAAATATATGCCAAAGGTAAAAGGTTGGTAGGAGTATAATCTAACTAATGAAAGTATCTATCTAAGGATAATCTACTCAAGCAAACCTATCTAATGAGCAAACCCTACTAAGTAACTTTAAACTAGGTAACCTAAGTACGTTTGGGCCAAGGATCGATGGATAGTTCCAAAGAAAGCAAGTAAAACCCTATGTAAAGCAAACTAGTTCAACAATAATCAATAATCAAATGAAAAAAGCAAATGATTTTAACTTGCCAACCTACATTCAATGAACAACTACCCTATGAAAGAAAATAAATAAGAAAGTAAGAAGAAAAACCTATCTAACCTATTAAAGAAAATAGACAAGTAAGCAAAGACACCTAACTAGAAAAAACACCTATCTAACCTATTAAAGAAAATATACAAGTAAGCAAAGACACCTAACTAACCTACTAAAGAAAAAGACAAGTAAGCAAAGACAACTACCTATCCTACTAAAGCAAATAGACAAGTAAGCAAAGACTTCTCATTGAACAACTATCTAGCCTAAGAGGCAAGTGGACTGAATGCCTAATGGAAAACTATTTCTAATCCGTGAAAGGAAATCTAAATGCTCAATGCAATGCATGAAAAGGAAATCTATTCTATTGAAAGAAAGAAAGACTAACCACTAATTCTTAATCTATGATAAGCAAACTACTATCTATCAAAGAAACAATAAAACTATTTTCTAAATTATGAAAGAAAGAAACTATCTCTTCTAATCTACGAAAGCAAGAAACTATCTTTAATCTATGAAACACTCAAATGTAATGCTGGTGAATGTAATGATGGTGGTTGTGTGAATGCCTTTGGTGGTGACGGATGATATCTCGATGACACTTGACAACAAAGGACAATTCCAATGGTATAAGCTCAACACTAATCTCAATGGCAAAATGAAAGGTAGGGAGTAAACAATCCAATGAAAACTTAGCCATGATAAAAGTAATGTTAAATACCCTGCATATTCATCATTATTTAACTAAGAAATTTAATTTCATTTTAATCTATGAAAGAAAATTGCGTAAAATAAAACTATATTATATCTACTTTAACAATTCAAACTATGATAAGAAAATGAATTAAAACATAAATTAAACTATGATATTAAGAAGTAAATTGACAATTACATTAACCAATAACTAAGTGAATGAAATCTATGTAAAACTAAGATAAACAAACTATAAAAACTGGAAGTAAATCTATCCATCCATCAAAATCTTTGTCAAAGGAAACCCAAATAAAACTCTATTTTATAAAAAACTTTGTTTTCAACTTGATTATAAAACCATAAATCAAAGCATAATTTTAACATCTAAATGCACATGAGGTTAATATAGAGACTTGGGGTTAATATGGAGACTTGCAAGCCTTTTCTAATCTACAAAATCAACACATGCTAACACACATCATCATCTAACCTGCAAAAGAGAAGTAAAATAGTAAGCTACAACATACTAATTAATTAAAAAAAAATGCATATACAGGAAGTAAGAAAGAGCAATTTAAATTAAGAAATCCATAAATAAACATAAGAACAATAACCAGACTATTGGTGGGCCTCCCAACAAGTCGTGGATACCTCCCAAAAGCACACCACGAACTTCAACAGGCCAAATTCACCATGAAAGCTTGGAAACACAGTCCTGGCACAATTTTGGCAATGTAAAACTAAAAACATAGCAAAATCATTTTTCTGGCAATTCTAATGCTTATGCTACTTGGTTCTTCTACTTAACAATCATCTGACCACCTCAGTGGTATTTATAACATTTACAAATCAAGTGGTCAACCACAGGAGGGTCGAACCACTTCTAATTTCGGCAAAATACAATAAATGATGCCGTAACTGACAAAACAGAGCAAGCCAATAATCTCCTTCTTTGGACAACTGAAATCGACTTGTATTGAGCTTAGTAGCTAGAGGGGGTGATCATGAAGAAAACCCATGTGCCCGATTTGTCCATCACTGGCCGCCAATGCCATAACTGCCAACTTGCCTTGTGATTTTGTGCAATATTGGGTGCTGCAATGAGTGCCAGATCAAGTACCAGAATGAGTGCTGGAATGAGTGCTGGATCAAGTTCCGGAACTGGAAACATGGTGAGTTTTTCCCTGTAATAGCAGAAAAACATGAATAAACTTTTGGAAATCATAGAACATGATGAATTAAACTTGATTTAGTCATTAAACATGAATTACACGTACCTTATGGCGATCATACTGATTTACCATAAAATTCTTCAAAAAGATCCTTCAAAACGTGCAAAACATATATGTACATGCGAAAAAAATGTTCCAGCAAAGAGAAGGTTTGTGCAAGGGAGTTTGGGGTTCTTGGAGAGTGATTCTTGGATGGAGAGATAGTTTTAAGGCTAAGTGGCTTTTTGCTGGTGTTAACTGTTAAGTGGGGGTTTGCAAATTGGTAGATAAAGACATCCCAATTTTTCCCTTGCTTCTCTAGTTCGGTAAGAACGAGGAGTTTGATCAAACCGTGGTGGAAGAGACTATTGTGGGGGTTAGTCACATTTTTCCTCACTTGAGAGGACATCTTCTCCAAGCTTTTGAGAAAATAAAAGGGAAAGTTCAAGGGTTTGTTGAACAAAAAATGAGCGAGCAATCTAAAGTGACAAGCTTTGAAGGTGGAGTATCTACCTTCACATGTAATTAACCTTGTGATGACGATGAGGGCGTTAACCAATTCTAGCTTTATCCACTCCTTAGCATACCCTTTTTCTCTTGAAATGCTCTCAAATTTGGGCTTAAACACCCTGTTGTAACTTGAGCGCGTCAATTGATGATTTTTGAACCATCTATCTCCCATTCTTGGGAGCTTTGTTGCAGTAGAAATGGACTCTTCTATGAATTCAAAGATAAGAGACCCTACATGTGCTGTATTACCATCAAAACCAACTACAAATTGCATAGAGAGGCCGTCATCATGGCCTTGCAAGCTAGATAGAAATGTCCCCCAGCCAACACGCAAAAACACTTCTCTGCATTGTGTGAATTCTGGAATGGAAAACAAGTTTGCATAGGAGGAGGGTTTGTATATCCTGGGAATTGTGACAGAGGTTAAATTCACCAAGCAAGGGAGAAATTGAGACAAACAATGACATGGATTGGGCATGGTCTGAGTGCGATTTGAACAAGGGACGAATTGGCAGAGGTTGGGTGTGATTCCTTAACGCAAGGTAGAGAAAATGGCAAGGGCAAGTGAGATAATAGAGTGCCTAGCCCGATTTTGGATTCTCTTATGGTGGAGTATGTTGCCCACATGTGCACGCGAGCTGCCATGTGTGAAGAATTCAAATTCAAAGGCTCGACTTGGAGCAATGTACTGGTGCGTAATTAGATCAATGTCCAAGTCTTTTGACTTGGACATTTGATCATAACCATATGAAGCATCTTTAATCAATGTCTGTAACCAATTTAATTGAATGTATATGATTTCCAGTTACCTAGAATCTAGGATAGTTACTGGTATTCAATTCAATGGCACTTCATTCGACACTTCAAACGATACTTCAAACGACATCTCATTCGGTACCTCATATGGTACCTCATACAGTACTTCATCCGGTACTTCTATGTTAAGTGCATTTTCGCCTCTTACAATGGATAGCCTGCAATTTTGAAGTGTTTTTGACAACCACAGTGGTTAATGAGTAGAGGCAGAGTGCTCCATGCTCACTCATTCTTCTTGCATATGACATATAATGTCAAAACCTATAATGAATGGGTTATAGCAAGCATAAAACATGTGTTGTCAAACCTATAGTATGCAGCTTGTAATGGAAGATAACCAATAAAGAGTGGTCTATTAAGCATGAGTTCAGTAATTTATAGCACACAAGAGTTAAGAAAAAAAATAACATGACTATCAATGTAATAACCCGTATCATGGTAATAATACAAAAATTCTTGCAAAGACTCATTTCTCTAGGCAATGATCATTTGTCAGCTCATGAACCCCTCCCCCACACTTAAGTATTGTGACACCTCACAATCAAAAGTATAGGAAACTAGTCAATATCCCCCAATAGCCTAAGATTTACAGTATGTCAAGTGTAAAGATGAAATTTCACAGATTGGTCTAACGAGATAGTTAGAAGATGGCCCCACCTATAGGATAAGAGATCCTATATATAGATAAGAAGAGGTAGGAAAGAGAGGTTCAAGATAGTCTTAGAATCATTTCCCAATGGCAAGTTGATGAGATTCATTAACCTTATCTTAACCACACATACTCCATGTCAATTTTGTCTTCAAGTAATGCTGTACATCGGGACAAGTTTAGATTTATTATTTATTTTGGTCAAATTATCATCCTCGCTAGCTAGATAATTTGACCAAGCAAGCGTGTTCAGTACTCTGACGAGTTTACCTAGTCATACCATAGGCCGGTACCCACTTCCTGTAGACCTATTCAGTATCCCGGTGGGTTAGCCTCTTAAACCCTCAGAGACAGGCCCTCCATCCTTTAATATTTTAGTATAAGATTGCTTATGCAAGAAGATGGGGGAACAACTCTGAAACAACTTTTTCTTTATTTTTCTTTTTAAGTAGGATGGTATTTATGTTAGAGGATGACTTTCCATTATATTATTAGTGATTGTCCCGATGTAAGGGGTACTTAAGCGGACGTGGCCTCTCTAAAGATATGATATAATCAAGCTATTTAGTGTGTAGTGGATGGCATCATTGAGAAAGAACAGAAAGGTATCTATAGGCTCAACTTACTTTCTTCTATTGTAATTATTATGATGTTTCCATGACTAACTGGTAATTAGACCGCCTTGTTACTCTTTGATAAAGACACTTGAATTACTTATTCAGGTTTCTTGGAAAAACTGTACAAGAGACCTTTAGGCCTGATCGTTACGATATCACTTTCATATACAGTGGTGAAGAGTTTCAAGAGCAACTATGTTAGAATTCCTTAAAAAAATTGATAATTTTTCAAAAATATGGTTAATTACAGTAAGTCAATATTCATTTGATGCTTTAGCAAACACAAAATTCAAGTATAACAATGTTTTGAAGAAAGATCCTTGAAACTGTGTACTCCTGGTGAAATAAATACTTTCAGAAACCTCTAGAATTGCCTTATTAACAAAATTAAAAAACTATTTACATATATATAGTAGGAAATCTTTAAAAAACTTTTCAATATCAAGGGGGGACTTCCCCACCTACTAAGGACAATGCCTTGTTAGCTGACATGACCTGTAGAAAATCTTCTCTAGAAATGGGCTTATGATAAAATTTAAGTCGGTGTCCGTTTACCACAAAGGAGACTTGTCCATCATCAATTGTTTTAATTTTTACAGCTCCATTGTCATATACAGTGCCTACCTCGTAAGGGCCCAACCAACGGGTGGTAAGTTTGACTTTGAAGGTTTTGAATCGAGAATCAAACAACATAGCCCAATCACCAGGCTGGAAGTGCTTCTTCTTAATAAACTTGCCATGCCACTTACTCCTATGGTTTTGGACTAATATCATCCATTGGATGGCATCTTTTCTGATTTCATCCAACTCATTTAGTTGTAGGGCTCATTTCTTTTGAGCCTCATCCAGTTTCAATCCTAACTCTATGGAAATACAGAAGGCCCTTGCTTGGAATTCTATAGGTAAAAGTACTTGTTTCCCGTACACTAGCTCATAAGGGGTATGCCCAGTGGTATTCCTCCAGGTAGTCCAGTATGCCCACAAAGCCTCTGGGAGCCTACCAACCCAATCTCGGTGATGTAACTGAACAGTCTTGGTCAAGATGACTTCTAGAACTTTGTTTGTGGATTCTACCTGACCATTGGCTTGAGGGCAGTATGGAGAAGATTTACGGTGTTTAATCCCATATTTCTCTCTCAGTTCTTTCATCAGCTTGGAAGTGAGTTGAGTGCCTTGGTTGGTAACAATTTCATGAGGGACACCGAAGCAGGTAAAGATGTATTCATATATGAATTCAACAAAAGAATTCTTTGTGGCCCTAAATAGGGCTTTTTTGGTGACATAGTCCGTACAAACTAAGATATAGTTCTTCCTACGGAACATGGGTGAAATTGGTCCTACAAAGTCGAGGGCCCATTTTTCGAAAGGTTCTATCATAACTTGGGCCTACAAAGGCATTTTGTCAGATGACGTAGGTCTTCCTATCCTTTGTAAACTATCACAACTTCTCACATACTTGGCAACACCTTTGAAAATGCTAGGCCAATAGTAACTAGAATGTAATACCTTATATGTTGTGCGTTTGTCAGAGAAATGGCCACCACATGGTCCATCATGACAACTTCATAGTATTTCAGGTACCTCGTCCTCTCGGACACATCTACAAATAATCAAATCAGGACCTGTGTGAAAAATATCATGACCAACCCAAGAATAATTAGTACTCTGTACAATAAATTTCTACTTTTCATGAGGTGACAAATGAGACGGTAATCTCCTAGTAGCCATATAGTTTTCCATATCCGCAAACCATGGGGCATTGATAGAGGGAAAAAAGATGCTCGTATGGGAAACCATCATCTACAAGGGTATCATCATCCTCATTCTTTATGTGGGAAAGAAAGTTAGCTACAACATTATCCTTTCCAGGTCGGTCAAGCACAGTGATATTAAATTCTTGCAATAAAAAAAGCCACCTAGTCACTTGGCCATTAGTTGTAGGTTTGTTCATGAGAAACCTAATGGAGGAATGATTGGTGTGTACAAATAATTCATAACCTGTAATGTTATGATGAAACTTGTTAATAGCATGAACAATTGCCAAGAACTCTTTCTCAGTGAATGCGTAGTTCAACTGGGTAGGGGACAAGTTCTTGCTTGCAAAATAAATAGCATAGGATTGTTGGTCCTCTTCCTACCCTAATACCCCTCCAATTGCAGTGTTGGAGGAATCAATGGATATATGAAA
>JASDQU011102140.1:7578-30592 GCA_032191745.1 Picea mariana | reverse complement strand
ATTGTATGAGCGTTGGAACGGAGCTAGGATGGCGATGGCGAGAGGAAGAGACATTTAAATGGTATGTCACTTATCCCTCTTTAGTTAGTAAATTCAATATTTAAAACTTAAGGAAAGTGTCATGTTCTAGTGTGTTTTGTTCTAGATCTAGGTGGATCTAGGGAGATCAGTTAGTGTCCGCACCTCGATAACACTTGTGCAGTTGATAGAACTAGAAGAAGACAGATTTATTTCAAGATTCCATTAGTAGGTACAAAAGGAACGAGAAAAGGCCTACCATGACAGACATATCAAAAAGAAAGCCTTTAAGCAAGGAGATCTCGTATTGGTATATGACAACAAGTTCATGAAGCATCCAAGGAAGTTCAGAACACATTGTCTTGGACCATTTGAGGTTTCATATGTTACAGAAGGAGGAGATACATAGCTGAAGACACTGAATGGAGAGTGGAAGGAAGGCTTAGTGAATGGGAGCCAGTTGAAATTGTACTATGAAAACTAGCTTCCTCGCAGCTCTTAGTAAAATCATGAGAAGAAGGGTCTAGGTACTAGGTGCAGTTGAAACTGGGTACTGGACACAGAAAAGACAGTCTACACAAGGAAGACAGGGATAGAGAAGAAAGCACAAGCCGCCCCACGTGATCTGAAGATGAAGAAAAATAGAAGGTTTAGACCTGAAGTCCCTCAGGGCAATTCACATGTGAGTGTTGGGGGGCTGTTGGCCCTTGGTTATGGAAGGTTGAAAAGATTAAGGAAAGAAGCACGAAGTGCAAATTGCATAGAAGATAATTTGACCGAGATTGGGTCGAAGTGGCCAAAAGAGTAGAAAAAAAGGAGCGGAGTAAGAGAAAGCAAGTTGTTGGACGGGGAGATAAAGGAAGACAAATCAACAAGGAAGATGGATCGTTGACATCTCAGTAAATGGAAAAAGCCACCAATGGATGCTTTGGAGCACCTCATAGGAAAGAAGGAAAGATAGGCTGGCGAAGCATTGAAAACGTGGGTCAAGTTGACCTAGGGTTTTAGACACCTAGGGTTTTGGTATTTAGGGTTTTGACACCTAGGTTTCGACCTAAGGTTGTCCGAGAGTCACTGTAATGCATAAATAAAGGTCAAAAGGGCTTGGGATGGGTTTGATTATGTTATTATGAGTGATTTTTGTTATGGTTGAGAGAGAAGTATTATGTTGTGAGAGAAGTTTGTGTTGTAAGATCTTCAACTGGGTGTGAAGACCAACCATGCAGCTAGGTGTGAAGGGAGGGGAGAGAATAAGAGAAAGAAAGAGAGATATGAAAGCTAAGAGTGCAAACAGACCTGTATGATTTCATATAATATATTATAAATCACAGTTTTGTGGACGTATCCCTAGAGAGAGGGTGAACCATGTATATCTTGGCATTATGTGTGATTGTTTTTTATTATCTCTGTCATTTGATATGCTTTTATAGTGTTGTTTTTTTAGATCTGAGATATACTGTGAGATGTAGGATTAAGTTAGTAAATGATATCTAGATGCTGTGTTGTTGTTGTTTTGGACCCACTTTGCATTTCCTTTGGTTGTAGACACCTGTGTCCTACAACCCCCTATTGCTACTTCGGGTGAGACTACATATGCCTCGTAGGTGTTGTCGAAAGGGCCAATAGTTAGGGCTTGTTGGTGTGTTGTTAGAGATGAACCCTGGGTCTACCCTTGTGCCAACAACAATGTATCAGACTCATGCAATCCAATACATACAAATTGTTTAACTGTTAATCAATGAGTAGGGGGTGGATAAAATGTCTTGGGATATGCGAGGGGTTTGTATTGAGCGAAACATGATATAATGAGGGGGAAAAAATATAGTTACTGCTCAAAGACAAAAACAATCAACTCCAAACCAAAGAAACCATCATTGTAATTCAACCAAGACGCTACTATTGCCAACTGCTTCAACACAAAATTTTTCTTGACTGTAATAAATTTTAGAACATAGAGTGAAAAATGAATGTGGGAAAGTGATGGGGTTGTAATTAGAGAAAAGAGATATAATGGTAGGGAATGAGAGAGGGTACTGTTCATAAAATTAATTAAGTAATCCATATAACCATTCTGAAAAAGTAAATACACCAACCAAATGACCATTGTGATCCAATAACAACTATTGTGTATTAACCAGTTCACTGTTCATAACCAAATAATTACACAGTGTCATAATCAAAACAATATGCATCCCAAAACAATCTATAGGGGATATTTGTTTTGATCTCCCATTTATCCATAAGCAATTTCCAAATAAATACATAGTCAATTATTTTCACTTTGCTCATCAAATGTAGGCATAAAAAATCATGCTCGATTTTGTCTTTACATTTGTTTAATAATTAAACTACAATGTGGCCATACTGTCACAACACTCGTTCATGTCACTATTTTAGAATGCATGAAATTCATTCAACATACCCAATGGACAGTCAACACAATGATCCACATTCATCTTTCAAAGATCCTGGCTTATCATTTAAACACCCAGATAACCAATCACCATTTCAACTCACACTATGCTGGGAAATATACAACCATTCGACAAAACATAATTTCATTTCTGTGACTATACATGTTCAATTTTATTTGGCTCTAAACATTAAAATGTTGGGATATCCATCCAACACAATGAGACAACAACAACATACCTGACTTCATAATAAAAATAATCGAATTGCAACAAAGCTATCTCTGAGTGCGCAACTCAAAAATATCCATATCATACACAGTGGGAAGCCATACCTCAAACACCATAATGGAACATTCTCATTTGAAAATTCTAAACACACAGTCACAATATCATTAACTCAACCCATTGTGCTGAGCTATCAATCTAATATAGTATTGCTCAAATTAATCAAACTATAATCAAAATCATGTCGTGTAAAACTCAGGTTCATCCTTGATGATGTAATCAAATAACCATAAAGCATACAGTGGATGGAATTGCCATAGTCATCCCGGTTGCAATAACCATTTGGCCAATAAACTCATAGTTACAGTGACCATTTATTCGTGGTGTAGGAGCACCACACATACAAATGCATTACACGTGAACATCATTAAACAATTGAACTAATGCCAAGTTTAACATCCCAATAATATTCAATGCAAAAGACAGTGACTGTGTATCAACCCCAATCTTCAATCAACCAATTCAATGCTGAGCCAATTACTTGGACTGTCGTAATAATCAACAACTCGACCTGACATGCTATGGAAACCACACATACCCACGCGTCGACATGAAGAGATGATGTGACTTACCCAATTAAAACAATACTAGGTTATCAGTACACAAGGAGAGCGACTGTGTATTTGATCTGTCCAATTAACCATGCAGGGTTTATCCATTGTAATAACACAGGAAATGAATAGATACCAAAACCGACATGATTGTCACATGATCAACTGGGCAAGCCTATAATCAATTCTATCGACAATACATACCNAAAAAATAACCAATAGTAAATCCGACATGCCATGACAGTCTTCTATATCAACCCTTAGACTTGAGGAGTTAAGGGTTTGCTCTGTGGCCAACACAGGGAAGCTAGAGATGACTCTTCTCTATGGTAAAAACCTTCGAGACCAACGGTTTATACACATATAACACCACAATTTAATTCATGGACAAGGTGACGAAACCTGTGACAAAAGAGTTTATAACTAGAGGACCAAGGCTCCATTTTATCCTTGTAATGATACCTAGCACACACAGGGTATAAACCTTGTGGCTCTCCAGTCAACCAACTACAAAGTTGAGGTGAAAACAGGGCCAAGAAGAAGCAACATAATCAACTACAAGACCATAGTAGAAAAGCAAACCAATACCCAAGCGAACAATGCACAGTGACACAAGGCACTTCCAACCATCAAACCCCATAAAGCCAAAGCCTGGGTATGGTGATACGAAATGTGGGAAGACAACCAACCACTCAATACCAAGCAAAAACCCTCCAACTAAAACCAACAAGGATGATAAATAGCCTCATGGCTGCTAATGTTCAGAACGATGAATAACGCTGTGAATTCAAATCATTTTCGCAGAGCCGACATCGATCTATTCCAAAGAAAATCACAATTTCACATAGTTTCCACACTTAAGGAAAGAACAACCCATACATTCGAGCCAATATCCATTTCATAAATAGAGAAGAATCATGGATGGAAAAAAAAGGACATACCTGTGATCAAAGCACCTTAAAAGGCGAGTTGGTCGAGCGATTCTTCTCTTCTAGGAAGTCAGAGCATAACCACAACAACATAGTTGAACAATAGCTCAATTAGGGTGGTGGCCAGTGGAAGGAGTAAAGGTGACGTGCAGTAAATGCATGTTGCCTCCATCCTCTAGTCATTTAATTCATCTGTACATGCCAACTAATAATCCATTAACTCAATTAATTAAACCATGTATCGAAACCATCAATCATTAAAACCAACAACGCGATCCATATCAACTCATGCCATAACATAATCACCATGCATATCAACTATATAACTCAAACAAATTGCATCGCTATTATCTTAGTAGCTAGGATAACAAAAATCCATTAAAAATCGATGCATGTATTTTAGTATATAGCATGGTTTAGTTTCTTCCCTTTTCTTTTATATTGCCTTTTTCCTTTTTCCAATTGCTTGTATATGTTATTGCTAACATGTTTATTGCGTAGGTATCCTAGTAATAGATTCCAATAACAGATAATAGTGATAACAAGGATAACATAGGCCGTTGTAAATTAAAACTTGAGCCTAGAGAAGCATAAAAACAAAGAACTTGCCTTCCTCAATCGTCAATAAACCAAGATTATATCACCATGTAAGAAGTGTCGAACAATAGCACAACATCAAATAAGCACTAGACCTGATCTCCAATCTACAAGGGGTCCCACCTACTAGTATTATTTATCATTTATAATAATAGGCTTTAGAAACACTTTGCAGGAAAAAATTCATTGTGATTTTAATTGTCAACACATTCATCCTCAAATTTTCTCCGAAGGTGACCTTGTCTTGATATACAACTAAGATAAATATCCCCTAGGGGCAGTCAAGTTCAAACCCATGTGGTTCAGACCTTTCATAGTGAAGGAAGTCTTAAAGAAGGGTGCTTATCGTCTGGTTGAATTTGAGGGAAATGATTTGGAAGAGCCTGGAAATGGCCTCTACCTCAAGAAGTATTACTCATAGGTTGGTCTCCTGGGTGACTTCTTGTATATATGTATAATTCTTATACAATTAGATTTTTGTCTTTTTTGTTTTATGGACATGTCATTATTTATGTCATCTTTTTCACTGTGGCAGATGTCAAGTGAATCGAAGGTGTTCTTTTTGTTCGCGGACAGCTCTAGACGACACATGCGGAGGCTTGCTTCCACAACTTGGCTGATTTTCATGCCTCAAGGCTAGTTTCTATCTTTTGGAGGTATCTGTCTAGATGATGCAACAAAAAATGTTGCCGAGTACAACACATTGATAGAGTTGCTTCGTGGTGCTTTGTCACATGGTATCTCTCACCTCCGGGTCTATTTGGGTGCTCAGCTGGTTCTGTCCTAGTTAAATGGGGTTTACCATGTTTATGATCCTACTTTACATCGATGATTCCTTAGGGTACATCTCTTAGAATGTTGCTTTGATTAGATTACGTATATCCATGTTCCTAGGAGATTAAATCAAATGACATATACTGTAGCTAATCAAGTATTAGATTGGCATGTTGCACACACATAAACATGTACATACATTTGTAAAAATGTGATCCATAAGACATAAATATGTAAATACATATATGTTTCAAAAAGTGTGAGAGTACATCGGCGAGCTCAAACGCCTCAAAAATATATATCTGGTATACATCACAGGGATTATGCCTTAAAAAATGTACAAAAAGAGTGCCCTTAGCACATAAGAGGTTCATCCTATATAATAATGGGGCCTATTGGCCTTGCCATAGTGAACAATGAAGTTTTACAAATGTCGGAAGAGTTGGACCCATGTCCATGGCACCCCAACTACATGAGGCTGCATCGATGGTGAGAGATCCTTGGTCTTGGCCATGGGAATGACACGAGTGAGCACAGTGAGGTTCTGCCCCACCCGTCTCAATACTTTCTCAGCCTTCCCTTCTAGAGGCCCCCCTACGGTTTTTGGTCCTGTGGCTACTACTGGTACTGCTTCTGGTCGAGGACATCATCTAGTCCTCGAGAAGTTCATCGTGGGAATAGGTCCCACATCTATACATAAAAAATACATAGTTGTTAGATACTCTGATGCATATAAAAAATGATATATATGAAAAGAAACAAAAAATTAAATAACTTTAAAAAAACATGTACCTATATCCCCTTGCTCCTCTCCAGGAGGTACAGGCATATCTGGATATCTAGAGAAGTTGATTCCAGTGTAGAGGTAGTCCTCTATCGCCAAAATATGTCATGCCCACTAGTCAAAATTTTATCATCGAAGGACTCTATGGTCCTTCCTCCCCCATGTCATGGAAACAATGTTTCCTAGATACACACTGCTGGGAAGGAGGCCACATGCCCCCGTACTATATCTCGTGGACTCATGTTGGGTACCCTCTCAAAGAAGAACGGGCACAAAATGGTACCAAACCTGAAGTTTTTTTTACTCCACCCTAGACACTCTATAAGATGCCTCTTCATGCAGTCAACCATGGTCATACTCTAGTCAAATATTTGTGCGTTTAGGCACTACATTGCACAATACATGTGTGCCCAGGAAGCTTGGTGTAGGGCTGCAGATCGAGTGATCCGACCATTAAGAAAAATGATTACCTTTAGTGATAGGTTGGTGATCTTGTGGATAGGCAGCTGAGAACCCACTTTCTCAGTGTCAGCCTCGCAATGCATTCTGATGAGTTCAGTGATGTTGAAGGGACCAGTGGGAAATGTAGATAGGTTGACTAGTTCCCTTCTCCTCAAGAGGCTAGTCGATAAATATATGTCCTCATTCATTGGAGTCAACGACTTCCCCTGAAGCATAAAAGCCTCTGCGTGAGGATGCCAATAATCCACCAAGGCATTTAGTAGCCTGGGTTGTGCCCTCATGAATGGACATTGGAAGAAATTCCATAACCCACATTGTTTCAATGCAGTGATAGCAGTAGGGTTCTCATCGACCAAGATATCGATCTCCTCGTGTTCCCTCTCCCTCCAGTGGACATACATCCTGTTACATGACAAGTTCAAGGGGGAGTTAACTCTTTCTTTTTGATTTTTTTTTCATACTTTTGAGGGTGTATGCGGGCTATCTTAGACATAGTCACATATGTATGCTAGTAGGCCATTCTCTGCCTGCATTCATACATGGGTTGTCCTTGGACAACCCGGGTACACGTAGAGCTGCCCTTTTTTAAGAGGACACGCCCCCTCAAAAATTAAAAACAATGCATAATTGAAGTATTTAAATGCAAGAGGGATGAGTTTATACTTACTTGGTCCAAGCGGAAGTTTGTTTCATCCTCTGAAGCTCCTGGAATCAACTCTTTTAATTTTCAAATTACAATGGAAATGAGCTGTCAGCTTCTATTTATAGAAAATTTTGGCTCTTTTTGACACTTTTTTGAACCTTTTTGTCATTTTTTCTGGCTTGAAAATCATTTAATGTGGTCCTTGAGTTTCTTGTTGGATGTTACAATGCACTTCACTTTTGGTTTGGTAACCTTTTTGGGAGATAGGTCACTTTCAAAGGTCCTTTGGTACAAGTCATTTTTTCCAAATTTTTGCATATAAGTTAGGATTCCACCTCCACTTTCTGCATCTCGTTGTCTTTTCCGCTTTTCCATAGGATCAATCCCATGTAATTAAGACACATAACCATCATTGCTGCTTTAGAAGTGTCGTAATTAGGTGGTAGATCCTACCTTTACATGGATGCCCTAGGTAGATCCTTGTTGCATTTTTTGCGTCCATGTTGTCTCCTATGACTTTAGGCTTGAGAGTCCTTTTAGTCCTATCATCATTATGAGATTGAGCCTCACCCTTGGGACTCCCAAAAATGATCATACTTTTTTTTATTTCAAGCTCGCTTTGAAATCTGAAAGCAACATCCAATGAGACTACATTTATGCTTTTCAATATTGTCTGGATTAATTGAGAAAAGTAACCTCTTGGAGTCTTCTTTAAGCCCTTTTTGGACTCTCTAAACATGAAAAGATTGTCGAGCGATCTTATTTTCCTTCACTCTCGCCAAAATAAAACTTGAAGGCATGTTTGTTCGGCAGTAGTTTACCCCTTTTTCGGTCTGGATGGTCAATTTTACGAACAAAGGTATACTCTAGGAACTTCGGTTCACTAGAAGAGTATTCCCAGGTATATGTTAACCCTTTTTCACTCCCGAGGGACTAAATTTATGAAAAAGGAACCCCCATAGAGTCCATAGTTAATCTCTTTTCAGACTCCCTAAAATTGCAAATATCGTCGAGTGACCTTGTTCCTTCACACTCGTTAAATTGGTCGAGAAGAACATCTCCTACAGAGTCCATTGTTGAGCTCTTTTCAAACTCCTTAAAATTGAAAAGATCACCGAGTGACCTTGTTCCTTCACACTCGTTAAAATGGTCCAGAAGAACATCTACTGGCATGAGTTTACCCCTTTTTCCAGCCTATGGATTATGGAGGAAAAAGGTACACCTCAGGAGATTCGTCTCGTCGAGAGAGTTCTCCTCAGTAAATTTTATACTTTTTCAGGCTAAGGAGACTAAATCTAGAAAAAGGTAGTTTGTCCATAGTTAATCTCTTTTCAGACTCCTAAAAATTGAAAAGATTGTCGAGTGATCTTGTCTTTGTCACACTTGTTAAAACGGTTTTGAAATAGACATCTTTTCGGTGCTAGTTTACCCCTTTTTTGAACCGACTAGAATATTTTCGAAAAATGTACCCTAGTGGAGTCTTCTTTTACGTTTTTCCAGACTCTCTAAACGTGAAAAAACTATCGAGATTACCTTCTCTGGGATCATGAAAATTACATTGAAGGGGGTTTCATCGTGTCTTGCTAATCACATTTGCATCTTTGCGTCTTTGGCCTAATGCCAACTCCATGTTTCTCTCAACTAAACTTTTGAAGCATGCCTTATACATAATCCTTGTAGAACTTTTCCTCTGCAACCTCACACCTTAACCCATGGAGGAATTTTCCTCGAGTGTCCTTTTCCTGCACATGTCTCCTTTCTTTGAGAATTAGTGTGTTACTTTCTCTTGTAACTAGTATGCTTGCAACACTCATTCCCCCTTTGTAATGTAGCATTCTTTTATTCTTTTTCAAGCTCTTTAAAAAATTAAAAAAGACAAAAAAATAAAAAAACCCAAAAAGAGGGGACGGGAAATATATATTCGTTTTTGGCAGCACAATGAGTCTCCCTTGGAAAAAGCACATCCTTCTGTTTGTTCGTCAAGAATTGGGATCTAATATGATCTTAGGAAGCTGTTCTCTCTACATAGAGTTGTGTCCTCCTCCATTTGGTTACTCTTCCAAACACATGGAGAGTTTGTGTTACCTCCTGCATCCATGTCATGCTGCCTGAGTCTGATCATCTTTCATTCTCTTGTCCAAGGGAAGTTTCACCCATCCTGAGTTGGCCTTTCAATGGTTTGTCTCTCGTCCTCATGCTCGGCCATCCTGAAAGTCCAATCAAGTCCTTGTTTGAAATCACTGAAGTTCTATGCCTGATCATTGAGATCGTCTTGTCTTTTCCCGATGAGCCATTGAAGACCTCTAGGTAGTGAAGTCATACACTCACATTACACTCCTACTTGATTTTTGAAGATCTTGAAGTTGTTTCTCAAGATCTGAAGGCCTCATCTCCATCCATTAGGCATCATTGGCTTCCTGAAGATGGATACTATATATGTATATCTTTGATTTCGAGATGTATATCCACTCTGTATTGCTTGCAACTACACTTTATATAGTTATATGACATGAATCCACAATGTATTTGATTAGAATCCATAATTTATTTCATCCCGAGCATGGGTATGCCCGCCTCAGAGAGACAATTGTTATTTTTGCAGATGGTACCTCTCGAACTCTAGTCCCAGGCTCACTCGCTTTGTACATTGGTGAAGATTTTGTAATGTATTTTGGCCATAAGATTCTCTTCTGACCTCACAAATTAGGGGGAATTTTTTATAACCCTAAATTTCTCCATAGATGCATACCTGGCACTTGGCCCTCTTACTTGCTATTTTTGCCAAGCCATCATAGAGTTGCTCTTCTTAAAAACTCATTTTTTGAAGATGTACGTGCCCTGCACTAACACTGCCCATGTACATATGCTTTCTGAACCACTACAGCCCATGTACGTATGCATGGTGCACCACTATAGGCTATGTACATATGCATGCTGCACCACTACATCCCGTGTATACTTGCAAAAGTTGCAAGGAATTGGTTGAGATTATGGGCTATTGGGTAGTTTCCCAACTAATCTACCACCTATAGCCCATCACCCAATCGAATAACCATCCTTTTGTCATATAAAAGGAGTTGTTGGGGTCTCATTCCTAGGATAATCATAAGAACAATGAAACTCTACCCGTTTCATATCCCTTCCTTGCCCCAAGCATTTGCAGCCTTGTTGTGAGAATTGCCCCAAAATTCCTCATTTTTCCTGTTTTCCTCCATCATAACCCAATCCATTTACCAAGAAGAAGGTTGAGAGGAGAAAAATACACGGAGGTGCACTTAGATCTTGGTGAAGAGGATCCCAGACCAGATTCGAGGAACATTAGCCGACAATGGTTGTAAGTAATCATTGTATTATCAATAAAAGAAGTACTTTTCCTATCCCAAAACATGATGTGTTGAATGTTTTCATTTGATTTGTGTTTTTATTCTAACATCTAACCCTTATTTATGTATGGAATGTATGCTTGTAGTTCTCTATTTATCTGTCTTTGAATGCAGGCCAACCTTGGGAGGATGTTTGCATTCAACGAAGCTTTCAAGTGCGAGAGGATCTACACCGAATGTAGAGTAAAGGTACAGTTACTGGATCCTTCTCATTTTACTTTTCTTGCATAAATCTGGCGTATGTTTGGGGTAGTTAGAGAAGTAAGAGACTTTTAAATGGTTATTGATTTTCTTACATTGTAAACCCTGGTGTAGCCATAGCGTTTTTCCCTCTAGCACCTTTGCAATTTGAGCATCAGTTGGAGTGCAGTTTGGAAGACATGTCAACATCTTAGATGCGTGTGGAGGACAGGCTAGCTGGGGCTAGAAATTGGTCACCTTAGAAGGTGAGGATAGTCTTTGTCTTAGAGGACCTCAAACTATGGGACATATTTGAAGCACATGTTCTTGTTATTCCCGTTACTGCCCCCGTCTTGTTGCCAATGTTCAAGAAGAGGAACAACAAGGAAAAGATGACCATTTTTGATGCAGTGAGGGATCATATCATTCCCCGCTTGACTGGGAAGACTTATGCATATGATATGTGAGAATCTCTATGTAATATTTACCATAGCTCCAATGAGAACCGAAAGATGGTTCTTCATGATCGACTTAGGCGCATTCACATGATCAAGGATGAGTCAGTGACTTCATTCCTTGTTCGCTATACCCAGATTAGAGACGAGCTTGGGGCCTTCGGAGAGTTGATGGACCCCAACTCTTTGGTGATGAAATCTATGAATAACTTCACCAAACCTTGGGGTTCGTTCGTCCATGGCATTGTTTCTAGGGAGGCCATTCTCACATGGGAGAGGACGTGGGATGACTTCGTCTAGGAGGATACTAGACTTGTAGTAGAGGCCTATGAAATGGAAACAACAAAAAAATTCAGGTCAGAGTGATGAGGGTATTTCTCTTTGGAGAAAGGGAAAGAAGAAGGTTGATCGTGGGGGTCAGCAGGGTCCCAAGTTTGGGGCCCCACCATAGGGGGGTGGAGGAGAGGGAAACAGTGGTCAGAAGAGAGATATGAGAAAAATGAAGTTCTTTGTTTGTAATAATATGGGGCACTATGTTGGACAACATCCCAATAGGAAGAAGATGAAGGGTGGTACCACAACTATAGCAAAGGAGGAAAAGTTTTAGATTCATTTCGAGAGAGAGTGTGCCTTCTTCATATGCTACACTTCAATTGAGACGACACCTAGTATCTGGTACATTGATAGCGAGGCTTCGAGCCATATGACTAGATTCAGAGAGAATTTGACTGATCTCCAAGACACAGAGGTCAGGATGGATATTTCTCTTGGAGATGAATCCTTGGTTAGATTTGTTGGGATTGGCATTGTTTCCTTTCAGAGAGATAACATGCCACCTATATCGTTCAAGGACTTTCTCTATGTCCCTGGGCTGAAGAAGAATTTAATTTCAGTTTCTACCCTCTAGGATAGAGGTCTTGAGGTGACCTTCATGGGAATCAAGGTACTCATTCACCCTAAGGGGTCTTCACTTGCATCAAGACAAGTGATTGGAGTGAGGGATGGGAAACTGTTCAGATTTATTTTTCAGCCTCTTCATGCATTGGAAGTGAGCAATGATAGGAACAGAGAGACATGTGAGTTATGGCATCGTAGGATGGCCCATCTACATCATGGATCTCTCGGAGGACTGAGAGAGGTTGTGACCAGAGTGCCATAGATCAATACAAAGAATCAAGATGTTTTCAGAGGGTGTGTGCTTGGTAATTTTACCAAGGCCTCATTCCCCAGCAGTGACACCAGCTTCGCTGGGATACTGGATTTAGTACACATGGACGTGTGTGGGCCCATGACTCAGAATTACTTGAGTGGTTGTGAGTACTATCTCACATTCATTTATGAATACTCAAGGAATACTTGGATCTATTTCTTGAAGGCCAAGAGTGAGGTCTTCAAATGGTTCCAAGAGTTTATAGCTCTTGTGGAGAACCAATATGGAAAGAGGATCAAAGTCTTGTGGTCGGATAATGGGGGTGAGTATTCTTCCAGATAGTTCATGATGAGCACATTAGGATCTTTGGGTGCTTGACATATTCTCATGTCCCCTCAAAGAGGAGGATAAAGCTATACCCCACAACCCAGCAGGGGATTCTAGTTGGATACTCAGAGGTGTTCAAAACCTATCGTATCTACATTTCACCACTTAAGAGAGTGGTGGAGAGAAGAGATGTCATATTTGAGGAGGATAGAGATTTTCAGATATATATTGAGTTGAGAGTCAATGTTGAGGATGATGCAAAGGCACTGATTGATGTCTTAGAGGGAGAACAGCCTCAGGTTTCCGGTATACCAATATCAAGGGTGACAGGGTAACCATGTATAGCTTTAGGGTCACACTCAGAGGGTGTTCAGTTAGAGGGGGAAGAGGATTCATATTCTCAGAGTGTTGAGATGAGTCTTGAGGAAGTCACTCTTGGGAAGAGAGAAATTACTTCTCCATTGACCACTTTAGGGAAGAGGAGACCTATATGGTTTCAGGAGACCCTGAAGGATGCCAAAGAGAACGTAGGGGAGCCCAAGACCCAAATCAGAGAGAGTAGACCTCCAGTCAGATTTGAAGCATATTTGGCACTAGTGTGAGTATCACAGATACTGAGAGAGGCCATGGTAGAAGAGTATGATTCCATTGTGCTCAACATTGTTTGGGAGGTTGTTCCACGGCCAATGGGGAAGTCAGTTGTGACTTCCAGGTGGTTGTACAAAACCAATTATGCTGTAGATGGAAGCATAGAGAAGCACAAGGCCTATTTTGTGGCATGAGGCTTCTCTCAGATAGAGGGAGTCGATTATGATGAGACATTCACACCAGATGAGATACACCTCGATCAAGAGAATTATTGCCATAACGACATAGATGGGCTAAATCATTCACTAGATGGATGTGAAGACCAAATTTATGAATGGATTTATATATGAGGAGGTGTACATTGAGAAACCACAGGGGTTTGAGGTGAGTGAGAGGGAGACTCATGTGTGTCTTTTGAGAAAGGCACTTTATGGTCTGAATCAAGGTCCCCAAGCTTGGTATTCATGTATTGACACATACTTTCTTCAGATGGGATTTGAGAAGAGAGATGATGATCCTAACCTATATTACATCATTAGAGGTGAGGACACACTCATTATCATTCTATATGTGGATTACTTGTTCATCACAGGAGCCGAGGATCTCATAGCTGAGTGCAAGATGGGACTTGCATCAGAGTTTGAGATGAGTGATATTGGATTGACGCACTATTTTTTGGGTATGGAGGTATGGCAAGAGGAGGGTCAAATATTTCTCAGGCAGGGGAAGTATGCTGCAGATATTATGAGAAGATTACAGATGGAGGACTACAGACCTATGTCTACACCTATGATTACCAACTGGAAGAAGCTCAGTGCTTCATATTCCTAGTTGGTAGATGCTACATTTTACAGGTAGTTGACGTCCGTTTTTTGATCCGTCTTCAGCCATGGGATCAACATCTCGTCCACTACACCATTCCATTCCCCAGTCCACTTTCCATCCTTATCCCCTGGGCAACATTTTTTCTCATATTACACTCAGGTACACATGATTACATTATTGAATAACTACTCTATGATCTTTCTCTTCAGATATTGTTCACGTTGGGTATTCATTTTTCATTATTCATCATATCTCAATAGTCTCCCTTAGGTATATTATCGACAATGGATTGTAGTCTTTCCCTCTAAATATCACAATGCATTTTCCAGTTACACCCTCCGATCTTTGCCTTTAGGATCCCTACATCTGGATCTGCAGTACTATCACCTCCACTTCATTTTGGGTACTGTCACCCGATAGCACTCTCCCCCACATGAGTTGTCCCATTCATAGCTCCCCTTGGCACCTTGACACTCATGTTGTATTCAACCTTTAGGGATGGGAGTCCCGATAGTCTTACACAATGTCATGAATCAGCCACATACTCTTTATCCTAATTTTGCTAGCCTACCCAATGGACTTCTAGGGAACTTATTTATGGTTTTATTTTGACTGCACTCCCATAACACCATTTACCATCCATTTCATCCACTGTTAGTTTTCTCATCTTCAAATTTCCCTCCATACATTACCCTACTACAGGAACCCGCCTATGGCGCCCCAACCCTCCACTTGTTTTTTACACCAACTTGCACCGTCCTTAGGCCAAGCCATCTTACACTCAGGCACCCATTTCTGTATTTGCATTATTATCCCCACTGATTTTTTAATTCTTTCTGTAATTAAGTCGTTGTTTCCATAATTTTACATAGCTTTTTGTCATCACCTTTGGTGACCTTCTTGGCAAACGCAACCCATGTCTCCCTTGTTTGGGGCATTCCTTATCACCTACTCTTGTTGACATCGTCCATAAACTCCGAGTATCCCACAGGCCACCTACCTCTGCTCTCTAAGTTTGTTCACTTTGTCCCGCCTCTGGAACAACTTATCCCATGTCTCGTTGTCCCCCTGACACTCGACCTCGTTGAACAGTTTTGGCCACTTATACTTTGCATATATCCCCAACCAAGGGTAGTCTTGAGTCTCCATGCATCTTGACTTCATCCATGTACCTCCTCAATTCCTGACCTCACCTAGTGGATTTCATGAAGCCCTTTGCTTCTTGGAGTTGCGTCTCCATTTTTGTTGACATTAGCACAGTTTCTAGAAGGTCGATAGTATCTTGACTCTCGTTACCCTTACAATGAGGAGTCTCAGACGACACAAGGAGAACCATCATTTCTCTCTACTGTCATTGACCCCCATAACATTCAAATTCAACACTTTCTCATGTTACAGTGGGTCTTACTTTGCGACTATTGCAGTTGTTTTTTATATTTGATGAAGACCTTTGAACTTTGTTGGGCTATCAATGCCCACAGAATCTGTGATACTTCTTATAGGTGTCATTTCCTACTATTCAGAGTATGTTCCTCATAAAAATTTTCCTCTGTCTTTATCAAAACCACCCCTGAGGGCGCTACAATTGTCTACATCAACACACAGTTTTAGTTATTGTACAACACCCTTTTTTGAGTTACATGACACGAGCATGGGGCATGCCCACCTTGTTTGTACACAATTTATTTTCCACACCTTGCAAAAGGTTAGGTCCTACACGTTTCCTTCTCCCTCCAATGGGTCACTCTTGATACTCTCACTATCACTCTTTCTTACAATGGTACTCTCAGTAGAAGAAACATTGATGAATTTTGGCTATCTGTATGCTCCTAACCTCATCCATCAGGGGGCATCTGTTATCACTGAAATTTCATCCGCAAATGGTTATAGGAATCCAACATCTTCAAACAACTATGAGTTTACCCATGGACCAAAATTACCAAAACAACATTTCCAAAAGGTCCAAAACTATACAACTAGTTATAAAATCAAGATGCGCTATGACTACATAGGGCGTGCGCGCACATGCGCCATCAATAAACGTGGGAAAAGTGCACAAGCGCACGATGCGCGACTGTGGATGCTAAAATATACAAACACCTAAGAACGACGCATTTATGATGTTGGTCGGCCTCCCACCCACTTTTGGTTCAGCTTCCAAGTCGATTTGACATCCAAATCTCTACTGGATCCAGCTGGGTGGTTGGTCAAAGACCTAAAGGTGCCCTAAATAGCCCCTTTTCACACTATAATCTGGTTGCACAATACCTCAAAGTGGTGCTATAAAACAAGGCCATGGGTGCACTACATTTTCAAGGAATTCATTTGCAAGGCTATGCTGCTGCTATTCTCTTGGGGAAACCTCTTTCTCATCAAGAGAATACTAGCACCATTCCATTTGGGCAATCCACATCACCTTTTGAGTGGGTTAGGTTGGGATTCTTTCACCATTTCTTTCAAGTTTTCAAGTTGTAATAAAAGCTCAATCTTGGAGGTCCAAGAGCCCTCCCTTGGAGGAAGAAGGGACCCAAAGTCCCCTTTCTCTTTGGTGCTTTCTTTTCACTAATATAATCCTTTCCATTGGTGACATGAGTCTTGTTTGTTTCTTGTTCATATGTCCTTATGCACAATAGTTTAATTGTTTTTCCTTTCCTAGTTTAATTCTTATCTTAGTCTTTTATGTTTATTCTTATAACCCTTTCCTTTACCGTTGTCTTGCTTAGCTAACCCAACTAAACTTGTAAGCACCTTTGTTTTTCTCATTTAGGTGACAAAAGAGGCGCAAAACATTAGATGAGGCTAGATTGGGTGCTCCCTTTTATGGAGATAGCCATCGGGCTTAGGGCTTGGTTTATTTACTAAGGAGCTTCCATAGTTGGGAGGTCGCACTTGAGGAGGAGGGTCCATCAATAGTGGGGAGGTCTTAGAATTTTTAGATTGCAGTGAGATATGTTTTAGAGGGAGGCCACACTTTAGTATCAGAGTACTGTGGAGGGGTTTTCTATTCAGAGCTTACAATTGACATTTGGCTCAGTTTTAGTGGTCTTGACATCATTTCTTAGGGGCACACCATCCTAGTGCGCACTTGCTTGGTTTGGTATTGTATTTCAGCTTGGATCAAGTTGTTATTATATCATGTTCATCTATATTTTGTACTTGCTATATTCCACCATCTATTCTTCTCATATATAGACATATATTCCAAATTGGTTTTCCTTGGTGGGGTTTTATCTAGGGTCCTGTTGACCAAAAATACTTGTGTACAATTTCATGTGTGTTAGAGTGTAGAACTGCTTTATTTTCAGCTGTAAATATCTCTAGATGTGTTACATTATTTTATTATGCATGTGCTAACCCTTGGTGACTAAAACTACATGCTAGAGCACCTAAAACTGTGAATGTAACCGTAACAAATTAGTAAGAAGTTCCTGAACTGTTGGTTATCCTAAAACAACAACAATACCTTCATTGACAATTGAAACTTAGAGCCAACTTGAGTTCAAAGACAGACCTAGTTGGCAGCTTCATAGGGCCTAGAAAATCTTCAGTAGCCCTATATCTATCTTCCAAAGTCAGATGAACCATGCTGTAAGGACCCTTACAAAATAATACTTTTATTTTTCCAATGCATGTTAACCAAGTCTGGTCTCAGTAGACATTGTGTTGATAAAATAAATCACTTAAACTAATGGTTGATCCATTTTTCGAATCCTGCACTTCTCTTGAGACATATATCATCGTCATGCTAGAAAAACATAAATGAAAATTAATTACAGGAAAAATAATTGATCCATCTAGTGATCCCTCGACATTTTATAGGTCCTATTTTATTTTCTATATCCATTACAACTTACAACAAATCTGTAGTAACCTGATAGATTCACAACAAATATTATTGATGATTTGTAGCAAACAAGACTGGTGATCTGCAACAACTTCTACATGTATGATAAATAAATGTTTTTTTTCCAAGTTCAATTCGGGTATTGGATACTGATTTGGATTGGATCATTATATAGTTTTTCATCTATCTCGATCCTTTCAGAGTGGAAAAAATTGGAGGAATCATCTTGCAGGGCCCTTTTAGTGGTAGGTCCTAGTTTGGAAAATTGGGGTCTAGAACCTTCTAGGGCATTTTGAGGAATCAAATGGTTTTTTTGGGGTTAACAATTTTCCAGTGATCTGAAAAGATCTTTTAAAGACTATGGTTGAGTTTTAAGAACATGAGTTCATTAACCATTTAAGAAATTGATGAAAGAGGAAGAATTAAAGATACAACATGGTAGACATAATGAAATATACAAATCTAGAAATGAACACAATAATCATAACACCATAATAGTAAAATTTGATAACGGAGTTCGGAAATATCACCTACGTCTTTGGACCTTTGTCTCAGTGGGTGAGGCTTTCTTATTTCTCTTCAAAAGATTCAAAAGTACATCATAAAAGTTCCAAATGGATTACAAACTGATCTGGATGCGTTCTTCTAGATCTCAAGAACCCAACACAACTGACGACACTAAAAAATGGATGAACGAAGCTCCCGAAAATGGCTTGCAAAGTTGCTCTCTTCAATGGATTCCCTGCATAAAAATGACTTTGGCTTCACAATTCTATAACATTTATCCTCTTCTGAACCTCTCTAGGATGCCAAGAACCTATGGTTTATATAGGCTTGAATTTGGCAACAAAATCCCAACTCCCCCCAAGATTTGGCCTAAAAAAGAGCTCCAGATCCTCCAATAATGGCCAAAATCTCTCAAAACGCACTGAAAAATCACTAAAAATCATATCATAAAGTTTAAAAACCCACTTTTGGGCTAAAATAGGGTGCAACCCCCGATCCTCGGAATCCTGGTCACATGCGCACCCTCCATGTGGCCAAGCACTAAGTGTTGGCCCCTTAGCTGTCAGTCCTTGGTCACATGTGTAGCCATGTGTCTACAACTCTGAATTCCACGTGCTTTTCGGTTAGTTTACCCCCCTGGTTCCTAGCGCTTGGTCATTCCCTTGGTCAGTGAGCTAGCCCGGCCAACCATGTGCTAACCCACAAATCCATGCTAAAGTATTTGATGTCAGGTCATAGGTCATATGGTTTGGGCGTATGGTGTTGCGTCAGGGGTTGGGGCCTAGCCCTGATCCTATTCTCCACCAACGGGACATACCTTACACCTTAAATATTTAATTGCAACTATAGTGGTTAGGTCACAACATGGGCAAGATGGTTTCCTGGCCCTGCAAATATCTTCCACCTGGACCGAAGGTCACGGGTTCGACTCCAGTGGATTCAATAATTTTTTTTCCAATACATCCAACGGAGGGGTGTCACATGGTAGCCCAAGACTAGTCCACATGGAACCATGCCATTCACCAACTAGAAATGAGATGTTTCAAGATGTGATTCGACGACATTTGCACCTGCCCACGTCAGCATGCCAACTCACTTCCACATCACTTTATGACCGTACATCGTGTACAGTTAGTTGCCACGCCAACAGTATACGGATTGTACAAACTGCACAGTCATCAAAATTTTGCATGTTTGGAAAAACAAACAGAATGTGATATCTTTCACATACGGTGTTCATTTGATCCTATTCAAGTTGCGTTGGATTCATAATGACGAGGCCTACTCACCCGCCCGTTTTGAAGCGATTTTGAGCACTTTTATTTTTAGTCCTTCCTGGACCCATTTTGGCTCCTTGATCCATTTTTGATCACCCAGCATATCTTGGACCCCATGAAACTATTCTACACATCGATACCTTTCCAACAGTGAAAATATCGTGTTAATCATAGATCCTATGCAAAAGTTATGCCTCTTGCAGGTTGACCTACCATGTTGACCACCATGGTACGAGAGGATTCCATGTCAACCCCTATTACTCATGCATATGTGGCTAGCCATGTATGTAATATCAAGAAGATTCTAGAAGGTTCAAAATCCTATCACAATTAAGGGTTGAGTAAGTTAAGAACCTAACCCTAGATGGCTATCGAGCTATGTTAAATACCGGGCCACTAGGAGGAGAAGGGGTTCCATTCTTTTACCCGGTGTCTTGTTCCATAGATGATAAAAAGATATAAGAGTGGTATTCTATGAGCATAACAAAGGAGGAGAGATTATGTAGCATCCATAAATGACACAGTTCAAAGGAAACTCCACAGAGAGTGCCTCTTTCTTTGTACTTGCATCATTTCTATACTAGAGAAAAGAGAGAAAAGTAGCCTTACCTTCTAGCCGAGTTTTCTCTCATATTAGGTTTCCTGGGTCATATATTGTGCTTATTTGTGGATGGTATGACTGTATTTTACTGTTCTCTATTTTCTACATTTTCTCTATTTCATGCATACGTAGAAAATTAGTAACTAAATATTTGGAGATCTAAAGACCAAATAACCTTAACAACAAAGACTTCGGTATTTTACTAGATCTGTTGTGATAGTTGTTCCAAATAAATATCCATGACAATTTACAGATCATATTTGTATAACGATAGGTTTTTATTTTGGGTATTTTTGGGAAGTTGTAAGATCCAGGAATCGACTTAAAGAGAAGTAACATAAACCCTAGCCATGGCAAACAAGTCTGTTCATAACAACCCTCAAGATCTAGCAGAAGAGATATTTGAGAGGTTGGAAGCACACATTACCGATATCAATTGCAATATGAACCTCCTCATGGAAGCTCTAGCAAGCAATCTTAGACCATCTGTAGATGGTGAAGGCTCTAACTTAGAGATCAATTGGAGGGGAAATAAGGAGATCGATAATACTCAAGAAAGGAGTCACAGAAAGAATCCGAGAAAGAGAAAATGAGTTAAAGTGACATTAACCTTGCTATCCCTCAATATGTTCCAGGATATTATTGGAATGATGCTAAGGCACCCCGTGAGTTAAGACTCAGGATAAGTCTTAAATATATATTTGCAGTAAAATAATTGTGCAATATTTGGGAAGTTTTTCCCTCTCTCTTTCTTGAAATTATAAGACCTCAAACAAGCTCAGTGCAGATGAAAATTACTCTCAACTCTCAGAGGCATGCGTCTACGATTGTTTCAGACAATCAATCTTTAAAAGATAATGAAAATGTGAGTTAGAAGAAAAACGAGATAAACCTGCAGGGCATTCTTGAGAACGAATCCTGCAACCTATGGAGAAATAACAACGCGATGAGAAATTAGGAATTCAACAACTTTGAAAAGTGCATACAAATCAATTAAAACATTATTCATACAGTTAACATTGTTATACATTCAAATACATGGAGGTACCCTCTATGTATCATTTAAATGTACAAATAAATGACAATAAATGGTTATACATTCAGAGGAAATCACTTATGTGTCATAACCATACATCATACAATAACATTGAATATGGTGAATAGTTTGTTGTATGAGATTTTATAAATTAGATTTGATACATGAAAATAAAAAATGGGAAGCTATGATTTAGAAGAACACAAACACTATAAGAAAGGAATTACATACTGAAACATAACGCAGGAGATGAATCTCCGGTTTCATGTTGCATTTACCATCTATATGTGCTTAAGGTTTCTAATCAAACAACTTCGGGCATAAGAGGATATTCAATTCCCCGAAGTGTTGACCCTAACAATGAGCACTTCATTGTATTTTATTCATCTCGCTCATTTCCCTAAACTACTTCTTGAAACCACTTACATATTCTTGAAATTGTTCACTACTTCTTGATTCTTGAATGGTTTCCCCCTTATTAAAATGGTAAAAATTACTTTTACCTACTGGATTTTTTGTTATGCTGATATCGTGGGGCAGTAGGAAATTTGTAGGCCAAAATATTTCTTCATATTTGTCTCTTAAAGCCACTACAATCATTTTTTCTATTGGTTGGGTGCTCAAAATCAAGTCTAATGAAATCGTGAAACTCAGACACTGTCAAATCGATTTCATCGAGTGATCTCAGTTGTTTATATATGTCTTGATGAGCCTGATACACCTTGAAACCTGAAATCAAATCTGGACCATTGATTTGGAATCTGATCATATATGGGACAATGATTGACCTCATTCAAATTAAGATTCATTAAAGTTATCACAACATCATTACCGGTGATAACCGAGCCCCGTAGACATGTGGAGGCTTTGTACTAGTCCATGCTAATGCTATAGTAGGAGAGTAGGAGACACATCACCGAGTTAGGCATGGTGCTCAGTGTCTCTGGTGGGTCCCTTTTTCCTATGTGGGAACTACTGATAATCTCAATGCCTGGTACACTTTGATATATGACAACGGATTTGAATTGTTGATCGGTTGAAGATTTCGTTTCCTTTATCATCCTTGTTGGCACTAGGAGATAAATTGAATTGGGTAATTATTGTTGCATTTATCTGAAGAAGATGTTGTCGTCCTCACTAGGATATAACTTGTGTTGGGGATTTCTCATTGCATTTTGTCGACGGTGACCTCCACCATTGATCGCTATCCAAAAAACAAGGAGAGTCGTTGATCTGGCTCGACCAAAAACCAAAATCGGTTAAGGATTCGAAAAAATCATGTTCACGTCACCCTAGACACGTGGTGAAATTACAATGGTCCATGTTGATGTTGATGTTGATGTGGCAGGGAGGACAAGACACGTGTCACCCATTTTCAAAATGC
>JASDQU011102139.1:16477-30593 GCA_032191745.1 Picea mariana | reverse complement strand
TTGAGAAAAGTAGTTGATGAATTGGCACATACATGAGGTGTATATTTGATGATGTTGGTACATATTGATGAGCCATAGTTAATGAGTAGTTGAAACATGATTGGTACATACTTGGTACATGGTTGGATGCACTTGTTTATGGTACAGGTTGATTACAAGTTGTTTGATACAGGTTGGTGCATGGTTGATGCACTTGTTTATGGTACAGGTTGATTACAAGTTGAGGTACAGGTTGATGCATGGTTCAGATTTATTGGTACAGGTTTATAGCGGTATATCTCACAGTGATAGTGTGATAGTGGTTCCATCATTCTAATTCTACTTCAGGGTGGCAGGACGGGGCAAGGACAGGTGGTTGTAGCCACCTTCCGGTTGTNTTGGATCTTCCCTTAGGTTGTACCCTGAGAAACTAGGGGGTTGGAGCCTCCTTCCTGTTGCAGCTAGAAAACAAAGGAATTTGGTGCTTCCAATGAATGTAATTCTTCAAGACATATAAGAAAAAGAATTCTATGGTTTTCTCCCGATTTGGGTTTCCACGTAAAACACTGGTGTACTGTGTATGTGTGTGATTGTTTATTTATTACTACTCATTATTGGATAATAATTCTACATTTATATAACATTCAAAGAAAAAGGATTATAATTAAGCTATTAGTGATTCACTCCTCTCAATAATCCAACATTATTTCCTCATTTTTATTTTATTTTATTGCTCCGCGATCCTAATTTTATAACAACTGGTATCAGAGAGAAAGGTAACTCATAGGAAAAGAGGGTTCCAGGTTCTAGTGGGAGCAATGGAGGAAGGTGGAAAGTTTAGGGTCGAGAAATTTAATGACCAAAACTACCAGTTATGGAAGATTATTTATATAAGAAGGATCTATTCCTACCATTGGGAGGAATAGAAAAAAAGTTGATGACCATGAATGAATGATACATTTGAGTCTGGCAACATCAGTGGATTTCAATATTTCAAAAGAAAATACAATGAAGGAACCGATGGATGCATTGGCTAAACTGTATGAAAAACCCTAAGCATCAAATAAGGTATTTCTATGAAGCAATTATTTAATATGAAGATGTCAGAAGGTGGGTATGTTGCATATCATTTAAATGATTTTAATATGGTTACTAATCAACTAAGTTTTGTAAAAGTGAAATTTGATGATGAGGTCAAGGCTCTTCTTATCTTGTGCTCATTTCTAGAAAGCTGGAACGACTTCATCATGGTTGTAAGTAAATCTGTCTATGGCTCAAACACTCTAAAATTTTAGATGTTGTTGGTGTTATCCTTAGAGAGGAAATGCGACGAAAAAGCACAGGTGAGACACCAGGTAATGTGTTAAACATGAATAATAGGGGAAGACAAAATGATAGAGGAGGGGGTCAGGGAACCACAAGAATTCTAGGAAGGGAAGATCCAAAACTAGACTAGGAAAAATATAGTGTTGGAATTTTGGAAAGAAAGGACAACTGAAGAAATACTACAAAGCTCCTAAGAAACAAAGAGACAGACAACATAAGAAAACTCAAGAAGAAAATGTAATAGGTGATGTGTTACAATATGCTTTGATTCTTTCTGTAGATAATATTTCTAAGTATTGGGCAGTATATTCAAGGCTTCATTTCATGCCACACCCCATAGGAAACATTTTCTACATTATGTACAAGATGAATTTGGACAGGTTCATTTGGGTGATGATGCACCATGCAAAATTGTTGGAATGGGAAAGGTACAAATAAAGAAAAAGAATGGAAACCAATGGTTGTTGAAAGGGGTAAGACATGTTCCATATCTAAGGAAAAATATAATTTTAATAGGGCAGATGGAAAGTGATGTTTGTATATCCATATTTACATATAAGGCGTGGAAAGTCACCAAAGGATCACTAGTGATAGAAAAAGAAGAGAAGGTAGGTACATTGTATTTATGTACTTGTAATACTGGTTCTTCTATCTCTTTTGTTAGGAAACAAGATCACGTAGAAGTAAAATAAAATAAATGAAGAAATAAAACAAAGAAGTTACACAATACAATAGAGACACGAATATATTTGGTTCACCCAATGTGGGATACATCTTCTAGAGAAATTTCCAAGTGTTTCCTTTTTGTTATCCAACAAAATGAAGGGCTACAACCTAAATATCAACTATTGTAAATTCCTCTTATTCCTTTCATAGTATCCTCTCTAAGATTACAATAATCACGATAATACACATCTGCAATACAATTCCCTCATAAAATAGGGCTTCCTTCTAGGGAAAAAATCCCTAAAATAACTTCTATTATTAGATCTGCGACCTTATAATCAACGGTCTAGATTGACTATGAAATTACAATATTTTTCAAGGCAATTTTTCCCAATATTTTCTTTCGGGGGTGTTACCCCCGAATCCCTTTCCAGGGGGGGCAATGACAGTTGTGGGGAGGGGAATTTTCCCCACACCTGCCATTATGGAATGGGGTCCAAGCATGGCTAAAACAAACCTTTGAATCAAGAATATAATCAGGATCCAGAACCAACAATATCCCACTTGGAGACTGATCAAAACAACTCGATTGTTGTTGTACTTGTTGGAATATACTCCACATTGGACCTAGAAAAATTTTCATCTTCACTTTCATGCTTGAATACCTATTGAAACTGAGCAGGAACTCATTTTTTCCCTGTTTACTCCCTTTGTTAACATGTTTGCAGGATTCTAGCTATTATGTATCTTTTCAAAATTCAAATGTCCATCCTCCAAGACAGATCATATGAAATGGTACCTAAGTTTTATATTCTTAGTCTTTGAATGGAACGATGAGTTTTTTGTAGTATGAGTGGCACTCTCATTGTCACAATACAACCTGCTATTCATCTTCTTCTTTCCCAATTCCTTCATAAACCTCTGTAACCAAATAATTTCTTTACTACCCTTTGTAGAAGCAACATACTCTACTTCTATTGCTGAAATTGCAACAACCTTTTGTAGTTTTGAAATCCAACTTACTTCGATTACACCTACAGTAAAAACATACCCTATGGTGCTACTCCCGCTATCTTTATCACCTACCATATATGAATCAACATGTCCCTATAGAACAATGTCTGAACCTCCAAAACATAATGCATGAGTAGAAGTACCTCTCAAATACCTGAGAATCCACTTTACTTCTTACCAATGTTATTTACCTGGATTTTTCATACACCTGCTCATAACTCCCAAAACATGTGAAATATATGGTCTTGTGTAAACCATTGCATACATCAAGCTGCCAACTATTGATGAATAAGGGACCCTAGACATGTATTCTATCTCCTCTTATGTCTTGGGACACATTTCCTTAGTTAATTTGAAATGGTTGGAAAAAGGTGTACTAACTGGTTTTTCATTCTACATTCTAAACCTCTCCAACGCCTTCTCTATTTACTCACATTGAGACAATGTCAATTTGCGTTTTTCCTATCTCTTGTTATCCTCATACCAAGGATTTTATTTGCAACACCCAAATCCTTCATCGCAAATGAATTAGCTAATTTATTCTTGATCACATTTATATCTTGTATATTAGACCCTACAACAAGAATGTCATCTACATACAATACCAAGATAATATAGCTTCCATTTTCTATCCTTTTAAAATAAACATAGTGATTAGAATGGCATCTATTATAAACTTGTTATGTCATAAACCTGTCAAACTTCAAATACCACTATCTTGGAGCCTTCTTTAGTCCATACGAGATCTTCTTCAACCTCCATACCAATTTTTCCTTCCCTTTTACCTCATACCCCTGTGGCTACTTCATATAAATATCTTCCTCCAAATCCCCATGGAGAAAAGTTGTTTTTACATCTAACTATTCAAGATGCAAATTCTCTACCACAACAAGACTTAAAATAGTCCTAATTGAAGTCATCTTAAAAACAAGGGAAAATATTTCATCAAAATCTATACCTTTCTTTTGTGCAAACCCCTTTACAACAAGTCTAGCCTTGTGCTTATTTTTTCCTCCATATTCTTCCTTCAACTTGTAAGCCCATTTATTCTGCAACACTTTGTTTCCTGCAGAAAACTGGACCAAGTCCCAAGTCTAGTTATTTATCAAGGAATCTATTTCCTCTTTCATGTCTTTCTCCCACTTCTTTTTAGTGTCTACCTACATTTCCTCTTCATAACATTCTGGTTCACCAGAATCAATCAACAATAAATAATACAATGAAGGAGGGTATCGTTCAGGGGGTCTATTTCACCTAGTATATCTTCTAACTACACTTGTAGGAGTTTGAGGTACATGCTTCTCCTGTTGTTGTACATTTTGATTGTTTGGTACCTTCGGAATTTATTTTTCAGTAATCTCATCAAGCATTGTGTATTTTGATTTTTCTTTTTTCATGTATCTTTCCTTGCAATTGATCTTTGTACATGACCTTCTCATTGAATATGACATCTATACTCCTAATGATTTTGTAATTTTCATAATCCCATAAGAGATAACCAAAATCATTAACATTGTATCCAATAAAGGTACACTTCTTGGATTTTCCTCAAGCTTTGTTCTATTTTCTTTATGAATATGGCCAAATAATTCACAACCAAAAGTCTTCAAAGAATAATAGTTTACCTTTTTACATGTCCATGCCTCCTTTGGCATGCCTCCTTTGGGAATGCCTCCTCTTAAAAGTATCAAAAACATCATAGTTGTTTCAAATGCAATAAATCCAAGTTTTTCTAGTTGCATGATCAATAAAAGTAACATAATAGTGAGAGCAACCAAGAGATGATACTTTATATGGTCCCCATACATCTATATGCATAAGCTCTAACATTTCACTCTTATTTTCTTTTCCGACTTTGAGAAATATAACTCTCTTATGTTTTCCATAAACACAGTGCTCACAGAAATCCAAATCAATTTGTTTAATATCTAACAACATATTTCTTTTGTGAAGTATCTACATCCCCTTCGCACTCATGTGTCCAAGCCTATGATGCCACAATTTTGTATCAACTCCTGTAGAAGCTAAAGAGATAAAATAATCAGTATTACCAGTACATAAATACAATGCACCTACCTTATCTCCTTTTTCTATCACCAGTGATCCTTTGGTGACCTTCCATGCCTTATCTATAAATATAGATATACAACCTTCACTTGCCAATTTCCTTGTTGGAATTAGATTTTTCCTTAGATCTAGTACATGTATTACCTTTTTCAATAACCATTGGTTTCCATTCTTTTTTTTTTTTCATACCTTTCCAATTCCAACAATTTTTCATGGTGCATCATCACCCAAATGAACCTATCCAAAATTACCTTGAACATAATCTAGAAAATGTTTCCTATGGGTTGTGGCATGAAATGAATCCCATAAATATACTACCCAAGACTTAAAAATATTATCTACAGAAATAATCAAAGAATCTTGTAACACATCACCAGTTACATTTGCTTCTTGATTTTTCTCTTGTTGTCCATCTCTTTGTTTCTTTAGAGCTCTACAGTCTTTCTTCAGATGTACTTTCTTCCCACAATTCCATCACTCTATCGATCCTAGTCTAGATTTGGATGTACCCTTATTATAAGTCCCACAGTTACCTGAGCCCTTTCCTCTATCCTTTTGTCTTCCTATGTTTTCCATAGTAAATGAATTACCTGATGTCTCACTTATGCTTTTCCGTCGCAATTCCTCACTATGGATAACACCAACAACATCATAAAATTTCAGAGTGTTTGAACCAGAACAGAGTTACTTACAACCATGACCAAGCCATTACATCTTTTTGGAAATGATCACAAGATTAAAAGAGCCCCAAACTCATCATCAAAGTCCACTTTTACATAACTTAGACGATTAGTAACCATATTAAATTCATTTAAATGATCTGCGACATACCCACCTTCTGACATATTCATATTAAATAATCTCTTCATTAGAAATACCTTATTAGATGTCGAGGGTTTTTCATATCGTTTATCTAATGATTACATCGGCTCATTATTTGTCTTTTATTTTGAGATAATGAAGGCCACCAATGCTTCCAGGCTCAGTCGTACATTCTTAGTTCCTTTCTGTCAAGAACCTCCCATTATTTGTCCTTCATGGATGTCGACTTCTTTTCTATTCCTCCCAATGGTAGGAAATAGATCCTTCTGATATAAATAATATTCCTTCTGCATATTTCATAAATGGTAGTTTTGTCTTTTTAAATTTATCGATCCTTAAATTTCCATCTTCTTCCATCAGTCCAACTCGAACCAAGAACCCTCTTTTCCTGCGAATTACCTTTCACTCTGATACCATTTGTTAGAAAAAAATGATCTCATAGAAATAAAATAAAATAAATGTGGAAATAAAACACAAAAGATACACAATACAATAGAGACATAGATATACGTGGTTCACCCAGTGTTGGCCATGCCCACCAGAGAAATTTTCAAGTCTTCATTTTTATTATCTGGCAAAATGAAGGGATACAACCTACAACTCAACTGATGTAACTTACTCTTCTTCCTCTAATACTATCCTTTCTCAAAATATAATAATCATGGAAATACACAATTGTAATACAGTTCCCTCATAAAAGAGGGTTTCCTTCTAGGGAAAAAATCCCTAAAATAACTTCTAATGTTAGATTTGCAACCTTATAATGAATAATCTAGATTGACTATGAAATTATAATATTTTACAAGGAAATTTTTCATAGTATTTCACTTCGGGGGCGCTGCCCCTGAATCCCCCACCAAGGGGGGGCGATGAATTTTTTGGGGGGTCAAGCCCCCCCACACCCTCCATTAGGTAATTGGGACCAATCACGGTTGAAACAAACCTTTGAATCAAGAACATAATCAGGCTCTTCAACCAACATATTTAGCTTCTATAGGAGTGGATACAACTCTTTGGAATCATAGGCTTGGACACATGAGTGAGAAGGGGATGTAGATACTTCACAAAATGAATTTGTTTCTAGGTCTTAAACAAATTGATTTTGATTTCTGTGAACACTGTGTTTATGGAAAACAAAAGAGAGTCAACTTTCTCAGAGTTGGAAAAGAAAAGAAGAGTGAAAGGTTAGAGCTTGTGCATACATATGTATGGGGGCCAACTCAGGTATCATCTCTTGGTGTCTCTCATTATTATGTTACTTTTATTGATGATGAAACTATAAAAAATTGGGTTTATTTCATTCGACAAAAATCTGATGTTTTTGACTCTTTTAAGAAATGGAAATATTTGGTTGAGAATGTTGGTTGTGGAGCATGATTATCTTCTAGATTCAGAGGTATTTATCTTCAGCCATGTTTATACACCATGAATACTTTACAACCCGGAAGAATGTACACTCCTCCAGGCAGGGCAATGTAGGGGGGTGTTACCCCCCTACAGATTCTAGGGGAAAGAGGGCCCCCGACGGGGGTTCGAGGGTCATGCCCCCGAAGGATAAATTGCCTTGTAAATGTATATTGTAATTTCATATTAAATCTCGACCATTCATTATAAGGTCACATATCTGACAGTAGAAGTCATGTTAGAGTTTTTTCCCTAGAAGGAAACCCTCTTTTATGAGGGAAATGTATTGTGACTATGTATTGATTGTGGATATTGTATTATGAGAGAGGAGACTGTGAGAGAAAGAAGAGGAAGTTACAATGGATTTGTTGTTGGTTGTATCCCTTCATTTACTGGATAATAATAAAAGAATCACCTAAAAATTTATCTGGTAGACGTATCCCACACTGGGTGAACCACGTATATATGTGTCTCTATTATATTGTGTATCTTCTGTGTTTTATTTCCTCATTTGTTTTATTTTATTGATCCATGATCCTATTTTTCTAATAGAGAATGAGACAAGAAAAAGGTTGAAGTGTTTCAGATCAGAAAATGGAGGTGAATATTGGAACAAGGAGTTTGATGATTGTTGTTCATACCATGGGATTCATAGAGAGAAGATAGTTCTAGGAACACCAAATAAAATAGTGTGTCAGAAAGGATGAATAGGAAACTCATGGAGTGTGCAAGGAGTATGTGATTGCATGCATGGTTTCCCATACATTTTTGGGAAGATGTTGTAGATATTGTTGTTTATTTGATAAAGAGAGGACCGTTAAGTTATTTGGATGTTGGCATTCTAGATGAGGCATGAACAAGTAAAAAGGTAAACTATTAATTTTTTAGGACTTTCGGTTGTGAAGCATTTGTTGATATTGATAAAGAAAATAGAACAAAGCTTGGGGAAAAATACAAGAAGTATACGTTTATTGGATACAATGTTAATGATTTTGGTTATCTGTTATGGGATTATGAAAATCACAAAATCATTAGGAGTATAGATGTCATATTCAATGAGAAGCTCATGTACAAAGATCAATTGCAAGGAAAGATACAGGAAAACGGAAAAATCAAAATACACAATGCTTGATGAGATCACTGAAAAATAAATTCCAAAGGTACCAGACAATCAAAATGTACAACAACAAGAGAAACATGTACCTCAAACTCCTACAAGTGTAGTTAGAATATCTACTAGGTTAAATAGACCCCCTGAACGATACTTTCCTTCATTGTATTATTTATTGTTGACTGATTCTGGTGAACTAGAATGTTATGAAGAGGAAATGCAAATAGACACTAAAAATAAGTGGGAGCAAGGAATTAAAAAGGAAACAGATTCCTTGGTAACTAACCATACTTGGTACTTGGTTCAGTTTCCTGCAGAAAAAAAATTCATTGCAGAATAAATGGGTTTACAGGTTGAAGGAAGAATATCGAGGAAAAAAGAGGCACAAGACTAGACTTGTTGTAAACCGATTTCCACAAAATAAAGGTATAGATTTTGATGAAATATTTTCTCTTGTTGTTAAGATGACTTCAATTAGGACTATTTTAAGTCTTGTGGCCATAGAATATTTGCATCTTGAACAGTTAGATGTAAAAATAACTTTTCTCCATGGGGATTTGGAGGAAGATATTTATATACAACAGCCACAGGGGTATGAGGTTAAAGGGAAGGATAATTTGGTATGCATGTTGAAGAAGATCTTGTATGGCCTAAAGCAAGCTTCGAGGAAGTGATATTTTAAATTTTACAGGTTTATGATAGAACAAGGTTATTTTAAAAGGTTAGAAAATGGAAGCTATATTATCTTGTTGTTGTATGTATATGACATGCTTGTTGCAGGGTCTAATATGTAGGATAGAAATGTGCTCAAGAAGAAATTAGCTAATCCACTTGCGATGAAGAATTTGGGTGCTACAAACAAACTCCTTGTTATGAGAATAATAAGAGTGAGGAAAAATCGTAAATTGACATTGTCTTTGGGTGAGTTCATAAAGAAGGCGTTCGAGAGGTTTACAATGTAGAATGAAAAACCAATTTGTACACCTTTGGCCAACCATTTCAAATTAACTACGGAAATGTGTCCCAAGACACAGGAGGAGACAAAATACATGCCCAACATCCCTTATTAATCAATAGTTGGCATCTTGATGTATGCGATAGTTTGAAAAATACTAGATATTGCACATGCAGTGGGAGTTGTGAGTAGGTATATGAACAATCTAGGTAAAGAACATTGTGAGGCAGTAAAGTGGATTATAAGGTATTTGAGAGGTACTTCTACTCATGCATTATGTTGATTCAGATATGGAAGGGGATAAAGATAGAAGGAAGATCACCACAGGGTATTTTTTTACTATAGGTGGAACATTAGTAAGTTGGATTTCAAAACTACAAAAGGGTGTTGCACTTTCAACAATAGAAGCATAGCATGTTGCTGCTACAGAGGCTAGTAAAGAAATGATTTGGTTACAGAGGATTATGGAGGAGTTGGGAAAGAAGAAAGAGAGTAGCAAGTTGTACTGTGACAGTGAGAGTTCCATTGATCCTGCAAAGAAATCAACCTTCCATTCAAATACTAAGCATATACAACTTAGGTGCCATTTCATACAATCTGTCTTGGAAGATGGACATTTGGAGTTGCAAAAGATACATACTAGCTAGAATCCTTCAACCATGTTAACAAAGGGAGTAACCAGGGATAAGCTAAGTTCCTGCTCAGTTTTAGTTGGTCTTTGAGCATGAAAGTGAAGATGAGAAATTTCTAGGTCCAAGGTGGAGTATATTCTAACAGGTACAACAATAATGGAGTTGTTATGATCAGTCTCCAAGTGGGAGATTGCTTGTTGTGGAGCCTAATTATCTTTCTAATTTAGAGGTTTGTTTTAGTTTTTCTTGGACCTCATTCCCTAACGAGGGGTTGTGGGGGGAATTTCCCCCCGAAAATTGTTGCTAGGGGGGTCCGGGGGGGGCAGCCCCGAAGATAAATTTTTGGAAAAATTGTCTTGTAAAATATTGTAATTTCGTAGTCAATATGGAAAGTTCATTATAAGTTCACAGATCTGACAGTATAAGTTATTTTAGGGGTTTTTTCCTTAGAAGGAAACCCTCTCTTATGAGGGAATTTTATTAGAGTTGTGCATTATCGATAATATTGTATTCTGAGAGAGGATACTATGAGAGAAAGAAGAGGAAATTACAATGGGTGTGTTGTAGGTTGTATCCCTTCATTTTGTTGGATAAAAAAAGGAAGGAGCTAGAAATTTCTCTGGTGGATGTATCCCACACTAGATGAAACACATATATTTGTGTCTCTATTGTATTATGTATCTTCTATGTTTTATTTCCGCATTTTTTTTATTTTATTTCTCTGTGATCCTATTTTTCTAACAAATGGTCTATATCACTTTGTCAAATATCCAAGGAGATTAACAATTATCATCGTCTTCCCTCCCCAAAATCTCATCAACCAACCAAAAATTTACACCTATCATCTTAAGGATGCTCTGGCTGCCTTGTTGGCATGCCATGTCCATCATGACATCATCATACTCATTCCTTGTGTGAACAAGTCTCATGGAAGATGAAAAATTGATATTCTCTTGCTCATCAGCAGATCGATAGTCCTCGTCGCATCACCAAATTGTATGTGTCATCAGTGTTTGGTCCTCCTTCCGGTTCACCCACATTTTACCTTCGATGAGGATGCATCAGAGATATATGGCTTAGTTTTATCCTCTACTTTCTAATTAGATCTACGACTGTCATACCTTCACCAAGTATCAACGTCGTCAGACTCACACCATTCTGACACTTGGTCCTTCACAAAAATGTGCCTTAATCGATGAAAGGTTGATATATTCAATCAACCATATTGAAAGATGTGATCTATCCTTGGGTTAACAAAGGATTTTACAGAGATATAAAAATATACTTGGGGGACTTATCCATTTCTTGAATTTTTGTAGGACTTCAGTTATGATTTTCAAGAGTTCAAAACCACTCTAAGGCCATTGCAAGGTATTTAAACTTCAAGGGAACCCTTGCATGATTTACAGGTCTTCCATACATAGACATAAAATACTCAAGTACGCATCAATCCATACTAAATCATTTTCACACTTATCGGTTCATGAATAAACAACATACATATACCAAATTGCATGCATTCAAACCATAGATTTTAAAAAACTAATTTTCTCTTAAGTTTAGAAATTTACACATGCACAAAGATGTTTCATTAGTAAGCATATGAACACTTATATGGTAAGGAAATTTCCAAACCCGACTGAATGAGAGAGAACACCTTTCCTTCAAATTCTAGGCCTTGTTGCAGAGTAACTTCCTACAACACGCCACCCCCATGCCAAGCCATGATACGACCAAGGAAACTAACTCAACAGGGTTCCAATTTTTTTATGATCGGGGAAGATTACTCTCCTTTGTCCTCTGATACAGTAGAATTTTTCACCTCCCCCTGAGCTTAGGGTCTACACATGTTTATGAAGTGGTTTCTCAACTAGATTTCCTCTACACAATGGATTTCCTTCTCTTCTCAATAGTCCCTCAACAAACTCCCCTTACCAGTGTCAATTCCCATCTCGTAAGCTCCAAGCTATGACCCATTATTTCTCTAGTTTGGGAATCTGATTCTTCTCTATTTAGGGTCATCATCAACAAATCCAACAAGCTTCCTATTTTCTTCCAGAAAGCTCCTCTTTTTCCTTTTTTTTTTCCTATTATAGAAAAACAGTTTGTACCCTATGCATCATAATTTGGTGGCCTACTCTTTCCCTCTGCAGACTTAGTTTCCCTAGTGGAGTCACTAATTATGTTACGAGGGATAAATATCTATGGTTTGGGGTAGGAACACAACAAACAAAATGCCACCAAGAAGGCAACTCAAATATCAAATATGCTAACATTTTATACATTTTCTATATGCTTGTGTATCTTTGATGTTGAGGACAAGTTGTAGGTATCAGGTAATGGATTGTGAGCTCAAAAATGGTATCCTATGAACGCCCAGATGAGGTAGTCTTCTAACCTTTATTTTGTTGGAATTTCCATTTATCTAGCATACTTCAGATTTGAGTTGATTTCTTGGTTTCATTCTAGATGTTGTGGTCCTACCCCAAACCATAGATACTTATTCCTTGTAACATTTCCTCATTTAGCACATCCAAACCTCTTCACCTCGTTCTCTCTTGATCGTGATTTGTCTCTAAGTATTTTCTATTATGTGTGTTCTATTCCATTTTTGCTAATTTTTCCATGTCTCCTATTTTCTTTGTTGCTCATCTCTCTTCTTCCAGTCTTCTTCTCTATCCCCCTTGAGATTTCCAAGACTCTTTGTAGACGTAACCTAGAGTCTGAATTTACAGTCTAAAGGGGAATTTCCGTGGTGTCCCCCTGGAAATTGATCAATCGTTCATTTCTCTATGCAAAGATAAACTACCAACAATCATTAACTACCTCAACCACATTTGCGACTTCTTTTAATGGTCACGTGGTTTTTTAGGTAAGTCTTTTATGTTGGTAGGTGTAGTTTTTAAGTTTGCAAGTATAGATTAGCTTGTTGTGCAAGATTCCTATTTTCTTTACTAAGATATCACAACTCCACTTCACTCAACCATTTTGTTGAGACCTAACTCTGCACCCCTTCCCCTCCTCTGTCATTTCCCTATACCTTCATTAAAAAAAATCATTCATTTTATGTTGGTTAATGTTGGTCCCTCATTACTAAATAACTCATTTAGTAATCATTACCTTTCTTGATTAATTTTTTGCACCATATTTTTGTTTTCTTGAGGGATAATTACATGTCATGGTTTGTTTTGACGTGCTTGTAATCAAAGTTGCCATAAGTTGATCTCATAGCAGGTATAATAGTGTTTTATATGAAGAACAAAGCTTGTTGCAAGAACCAGGATATTCTTGCAAATGAGGATTGATGCGCTAATTTTGAAATCATTTTATAATTTACTATGTTATTTTAACTATTTCAACCATTTGAATGGAACCTTCATACATGAGTGATCATAGACAAGCACCTCCACACCACATTACACGCAGTTCCATCATTGCACAACATCAGTTATAATCATGAGAATTGTACCAGTTCATCATGGCCTCTACAACTTGAATTGAGGGTTAAACAACACACATGTATCTGTTTCGATATGAATAAATACACATTCACTTCATTATTGAAATCATAGCTAGTTTTCCCACCATGGTTCCTCCTCGAAAACGATGGCAATTGAATAGAACCGAGCCACAAGGCCTAGAATTGTTCGGAGCCATACCCGAATTAAATACATTTTCATAAAGGATGAGTGGTATGATTTCCTATGCGCATTTGAAGGGAACCACATAGGATTGGATATGCTCTTCGCATAGACATTTGATGGCTTCTAGACCCTGCTTGGGGATACCTAGTTTCATGTCACATAACACTTCATTCGAGCAACTTGCGCTCTCCCTCTCTATGGGGAAAGATGGTTCAAGAAAGGAAAGTTGCCTTCCAATCTCTACAACAAATTCTTGGTTCTCAAGCACCAAGACCCTGATTGCAGCAAAGGAATCCCTATGGCATGGATGAAGGAAGATTGGAAAGGATCCCTAACAATAGTGAAAAGGTATATCACAGGTGAGGGTTGATTCAACATTGTTCATTGTTATCACCGTCGTTTCCTTATGCATCTAAGTGGATATAGAGAGATCAATTTACCATATTTCCTGCTTAAGAGCCTAACCAAGATGGCCAGGATGGTTCAAGGTCACCCT
>JASDQU011102139.1:0-16457 GCA_032191745.1 Picea mariana | reverse complement strand
TATCACAGGTGAGGGTTGATTCAACATTGTTCATTGTTATCACCGTCGTTTCCTTATGCATCTAAGTGGATATAGAGAGATCAATTTACCATATTTCCTGCTTAAGAGCCTAACCAAGATGGCCAGGATGGTTCAAGGTCACCCTGACTCTGCTCACAAAATCTTGTACCATCAGGGCTTGATTAAATTTTTGGTAGCTTTCACTCTCAAGGAACTTGAAATGCCCTGGTAATATTTCTTGAAGTTTGTGGGATTGAAAGAGTGGGAGTAGGTGCCTGATTCGCAAAATGAAGGTGATGCAAGTGAGGAGGATAGGGTTTCTTCATAGCCTGGGATATCGATGAAGTCTATCCAACCCGTAGTGAGTAAAGGGAAAGGCCCCAAAACAAGAAATATGGCCTTGAAAGAAAAAATATAGAAACCCCCTTGGAGGTGTCCCATCGCATGCAATTGAGGTATTCTACGAACAAGGGAAAGGAAAAAAAAAGTGGCAAAGCATCCATATTGCAACCACCTAAAATGGAAACACTACAGAGGTCTCAAATGAGAGGGAAAATTGGACTTGTTTCGTGCAGCAAGGAAGTAACTAAAAGGAAGGTTGTTCCCGCAGAAGCTTCACCTAAAACATCCCTTGCAGCCAGAAGAGACAGGAAGAGGAAGGGCAAGAAAAACATTGAAGTTCCAAGCAATCCAAACAGAAAGACTAAAATTATGAATCAATTGAGGCTGAACTCCAAGGATCTATTCAAGCCATCAATAAAATAACCCCCACCCAATTTTGATCAAGGATGATGACAATCCAAAATTTTCCAGTATGGAGGAAATGGCAGTTAATGTATGGAAGGGAATGATAGTGAAAGACTAGAAATAAAATTCTAGCGAGAAAGAGGATGAAGAAACACCATTTGTGATGGTGAAAATGGATAATCCTTCAGACTCCAATCAACAGGGAATACAGGATTATGGATTTGATCATGAGAAAGATTCTATTGGAACCATGCCACATGCAGGGGATCCTTGCCACAGTCTACCAGACATTAAACCAGAGATTAAATCCAACACTTTGGGAATACAAGGTTCCACTAAAGGAACCAAAGGGAAAGAAATTGATTTTATACACAGTCATAATATGAGAATAATACGCAAAGCATTGGCTGACCACAACAAGTCTAGCACAGAGCAATAAAATAAGAATATGTAGGTTGGGATCAAAACGGAGAGGGTCAATGACAACCAACAAGTGCATAAAATGAAGATTCAAGTCCACACCTTGCAACACCACAGCCAGGATTTGGAGAAATTGTACTCCATACTACAAAAGAAATATCAAATACTTCAGAAGAAGCATGAGAAGACTTGTTTCTTTCTAAAGGAGATAATTTGAAGGAGTACCTAAAGAATCTTCCAACACATCCAGTTATATCCCAGTTGGGCTCCAACAATGAGCATGGATACCAGTGCTTGATACATAACTTAGTTCTGTCACACCTAGTCAGTTTTTGTCAAAGCTTAGTTCACTCCATCATATGCATTAGTCTACTTTTATTGCTAGTAGCAGTTTTCAGTTGTTTAAAGTTCAAGACTGTCTAAATTAAGGCACAACAAGTGGTCATTTGTGTTTTATATGAACCAATTCTTTTTTTTAAGTCAAGTTAATAGTATACATTACTATACTCCAACAATATTTTAGTTAAGTCAATAAGTTGTTTTCCAACTGATAGTGTAGAGTTAAGCCTCAGTTCTAGATGGACGAAAGCCTCTACAACTTTGATAAATATGCAGTTTTTATATGTTTTGCAGGTTCGGTTTTTTGGGAAGAATACCAATACATCAAAGTGGTTGAACATTTTCTATGCATGGATTAAAACTCTCTACCTTGTGAATATACTCTTGATGAAAATGTGTTTTTTTTGAAATCTACATGTGTTTTTTTATCTTATATTGAATGCAGTTTTTTATTTTTGCAAAGTACATTTCATTTCCTTCGAACTATTGTATAACTCATATTTACTAATATGCAACCTGTAAAATAGCTAATTATTTGGTGAATATTTTTTTTTTTATTGCAACCCGTGGGAGTAATTGTGTTTGGATACTTGTTTAATGCCTTGAAATTCTATTTTAAGACTTAAAGTTCTTACATCAGACAATTCATTGACTTGTTTGTTGTTCCCCTGTATTTTTACCTCTATTATCTCAATTTTCTATCATTTGTGTGACACCATCCAGGGAGGACCCTCATCCATATCATTTTTCCAACCCAACCATGTTCTTGCATTGGTAAACCAACCCTCCAAATGACCAACAAAATCAAATAAAAAAAAAACCAACCATTCCAAAGCTTGATGGGGCCTAGCTCTTCCCTTTAGCAATCAGGTACAGACTTTAGGACCAACATCTTTTGGTGCCACTATCGGGTAACGAAGAAATAGAACATCTTTCCCTGGGAGAACAAGAACATTCAGATCTAACCTTTGATGGTGAAAAAATATCAGACACATTCAGACTGCCACCTTTCACCTGGCGACTCCATTGAGTAAAATTCACAAAAAAAATATTGGCTCCCAGGAAAGGGATCAAGAGATCCAAATATGAGAACATCAAAGCCACTAAGGCTCATCCTAGCCATGATAAGGACACAATAGTATCTGAGCTAGAGAGACATCTAATAAAATCCACCTTAGCTCAGAGATATACCTCATCCCTCAAGGGTAAAGATGCAACCAAAGAATCTACCTTTCTCCACTATCTTAAGCAACTTGAATTTGGTATCCTAGAGAATCACATTTCCAAGGAACCTTAGTTACCTTCAAACCCTACCTCTACTTCATCATCGAGTCCAGCATCCACCCCTATATCTCTAATCAAACCTCATATTCCTATTTCCCAAACAATGGATGTTAACAAGATGGGTGCCATAATTGATGTCATATATGCACCCCTAGTTTTTCCTGTAGGGTTAAATTCACTCCCAACCACAGATTATATGAAATATTTACCAATATATAACGGGAAAGGAGATGTCAGAGCTGAGGAATAGTTGGTATCCTTCTACAACTTTGCAAACAACTTCAACATTGAGCCTGGATGGGTTGGTAAGGAAATTTTTTTGGGATCCTCCTCCAGCCTCCATTACATATATTGATGCGCTAGATGAAGCTTTCATAAAGAAATGGGCAGATAGAAGAGATTATATGTATTACATCACTGTGTTTGGGCCCCATAAGAGAAAGAATGGTGATTCTATTTCAAACTTCATGAAGAGATTAAATAAGATGATGGTAGAATCCTAGATGATATCAAACCCACTAAAGCCTCTACTAAGATCACTTATTCCAATGAATTTGATGCAGAATTCTCCCTTTTATTGAAGGAGAGAAGATCCACCACCTTGTTGTCCATGCAAGAAGAAGCCATTGAGGTTGAGTCCAACATATTATCATTAGATACGCTAAATACTGTATTTGATAAAGATAAGGAGAAATAGAGGGAGGATTCCCCTGCCTCCTCTAACCCAGCCACATCTGATCCCAAACTTGATGAAATGATCAAAACTTTGAAGGATTTGACATTTGAAATAGCTACGCTGAAATGGGAATCTAAGCAACCAAACAAAGCTTATCAAGGGGTTGGGAACATAAATACAAACCAGTTTAGGAGGCCGAATGATGTCCCTTAGATAATGTAGAGAGAGGAGGAGGAATGTTGGTGATCAAAGAGTAGTACCTCCTTTCCAAAACAATCAGATTGAGGAAATGAATGTAGATAGTGATGCTTTGGATGATGCTATTGTAATTTTCAATGAAACATATTTTTATACCAATCACTTAACGCAACAAGATTATGAGGCAGCAAAACTGTCAAATCAGTTTGATATTGAGATAGGGGAAGAGGGAGTTATTCAAGGCCAACCCCAAAAGAAATATGATTTGAGGCCTAGAATATGCACTCCCAAATCCACCACCTCCGATCAAAACAAAAAACCAAAGGTTCCTCCTAAGACAAACCCAAGCAAGGGTGCATTCACTAAATCTCACCAACCTCCTCCATCTAAACCTATTGTCCCTGAGGTGAAGGAAGTTAGCATGCCACAAGAATATTTCACCATAGAGCATAAGTTGAGAAAGATCAATATCCTTGTACCTCTGTCAGAATTTTTGAAAAATGTGCCTTTCAAAAAATCTATTATGAAGGTTCTAAAACCACCTACTTATGTTGTAACTTCTGATGTAATTACGATGCAATATGAAAACCCGGCCATTACGATGGGCCCAAAAATTGAGGATGGGTCTGATGCTTCTCCACCTTTCTACATATCATTAAATTTCCATGACAAGCTCCTACATAACTTTCTCATGGACTTAGGTTCCTCACACAATGTCATGCCCAAGGTTGTAATGGAGGAACTAGGTCTGGAGATCACCAATCCCTACCAAGACCTTTACTCCTTTGACTCCAAAAAAGTAAAATGTTTGGGATTAATAAAATATATGGTGGTTTCTTTGGAAAAGTTACCCATGAAGAGTGTAGTGATGGACATCATTGTGGCTAACATTCCCCCCAAGTTTGGTATGATTTTGTCCAGGACGCGGGCCAATAAAGTTGGAGGATCATTATAAATGGACCTCACATATGCTACCATCCCTGTTTTCAGAGGAGAAAATAGGAGGATATACAGGTAGGTCAGATTGGCATATATCATCAGTGACCATCAAAATCCAGACAACCATCCAGTTTATGTTTTTGAGGATGAGATCAGGTCATCTATTTTCCATTTAAATGATGATGAACTATAAATAACCATCAACAAATGCAAAAATAGGTCACTGAAAAATTAAAAAAAACAAAGTATGAAATATGTATTTTGATGGCTTTTCATCAAAGGAAGGTTTTGGGGCTGGTATAGTCTTGATTTCCCCTACACATGAGGTAATAAATATCTCTTATAAACTAGAATTCGAGACCACTAACAATATAGCTGAGTATGAAGCTCTAGTGCTAGGATTGAGGGCTGCCAAAGACATGGCCATTGACAGTTTGGCAGTTTTTGGTGATTCCGAGTTAATTACCAATCAAGTTAAAAACATCTATCAATATAAGCAACAGAGGATAAAAAAATATAGGAACGAGGTGTGGGACCTGTTTGACAACTTCTTTCTAGAATTTAACATTTCTTTTATTCCTAGAGAGGGAAATAAGAAGGAATAGTATTTGGCCTTGGTTGCCAGTACCTTCATACCTCCCATTGGTCCAAATATTAAGTATCAAGTGGAAGTCAGACATACGATAGCCATACCAGAAAACCTAAAGCACTGAAAAGTCTTTAATGATGACTTAGATATACAACAATTTCTGCAGACCATTGAATAATTCTCCAGTATCTCAATAGATCAAGAGGGTGAAGATGATGAATAAAAAAATCAACAAACATCCAGTTGTTGAACAAAGTGGTTGGACACAACATTGTGGAACCTAAAATGAATCATATCCCTAGGGGTGTAGTGCCACTAGAAAGGTTATTTGATAGTTATGATGTCTCCAGAGAAGCTTCCATCAAAAATAAGGAAGAGAAATTAATGGACTGCAACATTGGGACTGTTGAAAATCCCAAAATAGTCAAATTGTCAAAGGCACTAGCTCCAAAAAAAAAGGACAGGTATGTCAGCCTCATGAAATTTTTTTTTGATATTTTTTCATGGTCATATGAGGATTTGAAGACATTTGACACTGACGTCATCCAGAACAAGATCCCTATGAAGGTTGGTTCTAAGCCATTCAGAGAGAAGATTAGGAAATTTAATCCAATGAAGATGTCCATAATTGAAAAAGAGATGAAACAAACGCTTGATGCTAGAATTATTGGGCCCTTGAGGAACTCGGATTGGGTGGCCAACTTGGTTCCCATGAGGAAAAAGAGTGGGGAAATACGCTTGTGTGTTGATTTCCGAAATCTCAACAAGTGTTCTCTAAAGGAAAACTACCCCCTGCCCAATATGGATCATATTTTGTAAATTGTAGTAGACACCCACACAATTTCCTTGTTGGATGGATACTCTCATTATAACTAGATAGCACTATGTGAAGAAGATAAGGAAAAAGAAACATTCACCACCCCATGGTGGATATTCATGTATGAAAAAATGCCCTTCAGGATGATGAATGTAGGGGCCACCTTTTAGAGGGATATGGACATAGCCTTCGTGGGGGAAAAAGATAAATTTATGGTCATATATTTGGATGATATCACCATTTTCTCCAAATCAGATGATGAAAATTTACAATACCTTGAGCAGATTTTCCAAAAATGTAGAAGGTATGGGATCTCTTTGAATCCCAGGAAGTCACACTTTTCTATTCCAAGTTGTTATCATAATCAAACTACAAGGTGTTTGAATTGCATCAGAACTTCATCTAATCAGATGCACCCATGACACAATCTGGACAAGACAAAATGAGGGTATATGAAAATTACTTTTCTTCACCTTGGTACAGAGATGTTATTTACTTTTTGCAACATCTAGAATGTCCACCAGATTTGAAAAAGACAAGATCAAGGTCTCTCAAATTAAAATCTATAAAATTATGCATTTTAAATTAGAGCTTGTATTGGAGGGATCATGTTGGCATCCTGTTAAAATGACTTGATGAATATGAATCTAAACAAGTCACAACAGATATGCACAAGGGAGTTTGTGGAGGAAACCAGCATTGGAAAGCCACAACCCTCAAGATCCTAAGGGCATGGTACTACTATCCCACCCTTTTCTCTGATGTATTTACCACAAAAAGGGCATGCAATGAATGCCATAAGTTTGCAGTAAAAACAAAATAGTCCCGCTATCCCTAAGACCTATCACTACCAGTGGCCCATTTCAACAATGGAGATTAGCTTTCATAGGTGAGATAAATCCACACTCCAGTGGGAAGCACAAGTGGATTCTCTCTTCCACTAAGTACTTTACCAAATGGATCGAGGATATGCTCACCACGAATGCTACTAACAAGGTGATCATGGATTTCTTAGAGACCAATATATTTGCCAGGTTTGGCTTCCATAGAAATCTTATAACAGACAATGCCTAGGAATTCAATTCCAAAGCCATGATTGACTTATGTGGTAGACATAACATTGCCTTAACACATTCCACGCCCTACTACCCTCAGAGGACTAGGCTAGTTGAGTCATCAAACAAGACTCTCATCAGAATCATCAAGAAATTGTTGATTGAAAACAATAAATCCTAGGACTCTAAACTTAAGTATGCCTTGTGGGATGATAGGATCAACACCAAGAGTTCTTTGGGAACCTCACCATTTTAGCTAGTCTATGGGATAGATGTTGTCTTCCCTACTCAACTTGGTCTACCGGTTCTAAAATTTTTACAGGAATAAATTGAGGAGACAAATGACGTCCAAAGGAGAATATTTCAGATTATAGAGGTTCAACAATAGAGAGAATCATTGAATCATATAATTGAGACATACCAAAGCAATATCAAATACTCTTTTGATAAGAAAACCAAGAAGGATATATTTCAAGAAGGTTACCTGGTATGGAGGTGGGATGCCAGAAGGGATGATAACCCTAAACATGGTAAGTTCGCTAACCTTTGGTTTGGTCCTTTTAAGGTGGTTAATGTTCTGTACAATAATATAGTTTTTTTACAATATCTAGATGATACTGAGATTTTTGGAGGCCCAGTAAATGGGCACTTCCTGAAACATTATTTTTCTTGAAAGGCTGAGGGAAGGTCCCTCTTGTACCATAGCTTATTTTATGTTTCATTTGCATTTTATTAGTTAGTTTATGTTTGAATAAATAATCCATATCCCAATAAAGGAACTGGGGTGTAGTTACATTTTTGAATTCTAGAGATGCATGGATGAGAGATAATGGCATATATACATGGTTGGAAGACAGAAACAAAGGTAAGAGAAGGAAGGTGGGAGAAATTTATTGAGTTCCAAGGCACTGATCTTCTATTCTCATCACCCCATAGGGGGGTGTTGTCCCTAGTTGGAGCCAATTTTGAGATCTAAGTCTGCACCCCTGCCCCTCCTCTCTCATTTCTCTATACCTTCATTAAAAAAAATCACTCATTTTTTGTTGGTTAATGTTGGTCCCTCCTTACTAAATAACTCATTTAGTAATCATTACCTTTATTGATTGATTCTTTGCGCCATCTTTTTGTTTTATTGAGGGATAATTACATGTCATGGTTTTTTTTGAAGTACTTGTCATCAAATGTTCCATAGGCTGAGCTCATAACAGGTATAACAATGTTTTGTATGCAGAACAAAGTTGATTGCAAGAACCAGGCTATTGTTTCAAACACAAATTGGCATGCTAATTTTGAAATTATTTTATAATTTGATAAGTTATTTTAAATATTTTAACTATTTGAATGGTGCCTTCATAAATGTGCAATTATAAACAAGTACATCCACACCAAATTACACTCAGTTCCATCATTAAACAACATCAGTTATGATTGTGAGAACTGTACCAGTTCATCATGGCCACTATAGCTTGAATTGAGGGTTAAAAACAACACACGTATCGGTTTCGATATGAAGAAATATGCATTTACTGCATTATCAACATCAGAGCTACTTTTCCCACCATGGTTCCTCCTAAAAAATGATGGAAATTGAACTGGACTGAGACACAAGGCCTAGAATTGTTTGAAGCCATACCTGAAATTAAAGAAAATTTTGTAAAGGACAATTGCTATGATTTCCTATGCACATTTGAAGAGCACCACACAAGCTTGGCTATTCTCTTCGCGCAAACATTTGATGGCTTCTAGACCCTACTTGGGGATACCTAGATTCATGTCACATAACACTTCATAGGAGCATCTTGCACTCTCCTTGTCTGTGGGGAAAGATGGTTCAAGAAAGGAAAGTTGCCTCTTGATCTCTGGAACAAATTCATGGTTCCCGAGAACCAAGACCCTGAATCGAGCTAAGGAATCCCTACGGCGTGGATAAAGGAAGACTATAAAGGAGCCCTAACAATAGTGCATAGGTATATCACAAGTGAGGGTATATTCAACATTGTTCGCTACTAGCACCTTTGTTTCCTTATGCATCTAAGTGGAGACAAAGATCTTAATTTACCATATTACCTACTTAAGATCCTAACCAAGTTGACCAGGGGGGTTCAATGTCACCCTAAATATTCTAACAGAAGCATGTACCATCAGGTCTTGATTAAATAGTTTGCAACTTTCTCTCTCGTGGAACTTGAAATGCCCTGGGATTATATCTTGAAGTCTGTGGGATTGAAAGAGCAGGAATAGGTGTCAGATTCACAAAAAAAGGTTATGCAAGTAAGGATTTTAGGGTTTATTTAGAGCCTAGGATATCGATGAAGCATTTCCAACCCACGGTGAGTAAAGGGAAAGGCCCTAAAACAAGAAATATAGCCTCGAAACAAACAAATACAGAAATTGCCATGGAGGAGTCCCCTCACATACAATTGAGGTATTCTACGAAAAAGGGGGAGAAAAAAAAAGTGGAAAATATGCCAGCTTGCATCCACTATCATTATAAACACCACACATGTCTTTGTTGTCCAACCATTCAAAGGAGGAGCAGAAAACCCCGATCAAGTAGAAACCTAATAAACTTGTGAATCAAACGAGAGGGTAAATTTGATCCGGCTCGTGTAGCAAGGAAGTAATTAAATGGAAGGTTGCTCCTGTATAATTTTACCCTAAAACACCCCCTACAGTCAGACAAGACATGAAGAGAAAGAGTGAGAAAAACATTGAAGTTCCAAGCAAGCCAAATAGAAAGACTAGAATTAGGAATCAATTGAGACTAAACTCCAAGGCTTTGTTCAAGCCATCATTAAAATATTGCTAGCCAATTTTTATCAACGATGATGACAGTCCCGAATTTTCCAGTATGGAGGAAATGGCAGTCAATGTCTTGAATGGAATGACAGTGAAAGAGGAGAAATCAAAGTCTAGCAAGAATGAGGTTGAAGAAACACCATTTGGGATAGTGAAAAAGGAGTATCCTTCAGACTCTAGTGAACACAAAATACAAGGTTATGGATTTGATCATGAGAAATATTATATTGGCACCTTGCCACATGCAAGGGATCCTTTCCACAATCTACCATAAATTAACCAGAGATTAAAGCTGACACTTTGGGAATACATGGGTCCACTAAAGGAACTAAATGGAAATAACCTGAGGTTATACACTGTCATAATATGATAACAAGAAGCATAGAATTGACTGACCACAACAAGTCTAGCACAAAGAAAGATAAGAAGAATATGTAGGTTGAGGTAAAAACATAGAGGGTCGATGAAAACCAACAAGTACATAAACAGAAGATTCAAGTCCAGACCTTGCAACACCACAACCAGGAATTGGAGAAATTGTACTCCAAACTACAAAAGAAGTATCAAAGACTACAGAATAAGCACCAGAAGCCTTGTTGATTTCTAAAGGAGATAATTTGAAGGACTACCTAAACATTCTTCCAACACACCCAATTATCTCCCAATTGGCCTCCAATAGTGCACATGGATACCAGTGATCGATAAAGAACTTATTTATGTCACACCTAGTTAATTTTTGTCAAATCTCAGTTCACTCTAGCATATGCATCAGTCTAGTTTTATTGTTAGTAGCATTTTTTAGTTTTTTAAAGTTCAAGACTGTTTAAATTAAGGCACAACAAGTGGTCATTTGTGTTTGATATGAACCACTTATTTTTGTTAATTCGATTTCGAAGTATACATTACTATACTCCAACATTATTTTAGTTAAGTCAATAAGTTATTTTCCAAATGATAGTGCAGAGTTAAGCCTCAGTTCCAGATGGACGAGAGCCTCTACAACTTTGATAAATACACAATTCTTGTATTTTTGAGGGTTCATTTTTTGGGAAGAATATCAATACATTAGATTGGTTGAATGTGTTCTATGCAAGGATTAAATCTCTCTACCTAGTGAATATACTCTTGATGACAATGTGTTTTGTCCAAATCTACATGTGTTTTTTTATCTTATCTTGAATGCAGTTTTTGATTTGTGCAAAGTACATTTCATTTCCTTTCAACTATTATATAACTCATATTTACTGATATGCAACATGTAAAACAACTAATGCTTTGGTGAAGATTTGTTTTTATTGAAACCTGTGGGATTAATTGTATTTGGTTACTTGTTTAATGCCTTGAAATGCTATTTTAAGACTTAAACGTCTTGCATCAGACAACTCATTGAGTTGTTTTTTGTTCCCCTTTGTTTTTACCTCTATTATCTCACTTGTATGTCATTTGTGTGCCACTAGCCAAGGAGGACCCTCGTCTATGTCATTTTTCCAACCCAACCATGTTCTTGTATTGGTAAACCAAGCCTCCAATTGACCAACAAAATCAAATAATCAAGAAACCAACCATTCCAAAACTTGAGGTGGCCTAGCTCTACCCTTTAGCAGTCAGATGCAGAATTTAGGAACAACATCTTCTGGCGCCGCTACTAGGTAACGCAATAATGAAATTTATTTTCCTGGGAGAACGATAATGATCAAATATGATATTTTATGGTTAACAAAGATTAGACACATTCATATTTCCACCTTTAACCTGACGACTCCACTAAGTAAACTTCACAAAATAAATATTGGCTCCCAGGAAAGGGCTCAAGAAATCCAAATCTGAGCACATCAAAGACACTAAGGGTCATCTTGTCTCTGAGAAGTACAAAGTATTCTTTGTGCTAGAGAGACAACTAAGAAATTCCACCTTAGCTCAGATATATACCTCATCCCTCAAGGGTAAAGCTAAACCTAAAGAATCTACCTTTCTCCACTATTACAAGCAGCTTGAATTTTCTAGCCCAAAGAATAACATTTACAAGGAACCTTAGATACCTTCAACCCCTAACTTTTCTTCATCATCCAGTCTAGCATCCACCCCTATATCTCCAATCAAACCTCAGATTCATTTTTCCCAAACAATGGTTGTGAATAGGATGGATTCCATAATTGCTGCCAAATATGTACCCCTAGTTTTTCTTGTAGGCTTACATGCACTCCCAACCACATATTATATGAAATATTTTCCAAGATATATTGGGGAAGGAGATGTCAAAGTTGAGGAACATCTGGTAGAATTCTAGATCTTTGAAGACAACTTCAACATTGACTATGCATATGTGTGTATGAGATTGTTTATACATATCTTGGATGGGGAGGTAAGGAAATCGTTTCATGATCTCCCTCCAGCCTCCATTATAGATATTGATATGCTAGATGAATCTTTCATAACTAAATGGGGATATAGAAGATATTATGTGTATTACATCACCCATTTTGGGGCCCTTAAGAGAAAGAATGGTGAGTCTATTCCATACTTCACTAAGATATTCAATAAGATCTATGGTAGAATCCCAGATGAGATCAAACCAACTGAAGCCTCTACCAAGATCAGTTATTCCAATGCATTTGATGCATAATTCTCCCCTATGTTGAGGGAGAGAAGATCCACCACCTTGTTGTCCATGCAAGAAGCAATCATTGAGGTTGAGTCCAACATCTTAGCATCAAAAAGGTTAAATAATGGATCTGATAAAGAAAAGAAGAAACAGAGGGAGGATTCTCCTGCCTCCTCTAACCTAGCCACATCTGATCCCAAACTTAATGAAATGATGAAAACTTTGAAGGATTTGACATCTGAAATAACTAATAAGAAATGGGAATCTAAGCAACAAAACAAAGTTTTTCAAGGCGCTGGGAACATACATCCAAACAAGTTTAGGAGGCCGAATGATGTCCCTTAGATAATGTAGAGAGAGAGAGGAGGAATGTTGAATCCAAGAGTAGTACCTCCTTTCCAAAAAAAATAGATTGAGGAAATGGAGGCAGATAGTGATGATGTCGATGATGTCGTTGTACTTTCAATGAAACAAAATTTTGTACCATTTACTTAACACAACAATATTATTAGGTAGCACAACTGTCAAATTAGTTTGATATTGAGATAGGGGAAGAGGGAGTTATTCAAGGCCATCCCCAAAAGAAATATGATTTGAGGCCTAGAAAAGTCACTCCCAAAACCACTACCTTCGATCAAAACAAAAAACCAGAGGTTCCTCCCAAGCCAAACCCAATAAAGGGTGCATTGACTAAAGATCACCAACCTCCTCCATCTAAACATGTTGTCCCTGACATGAAGGAAGTTGACATGCCACAAGCATATTTCAACCTAGAGCATGAGTAGAGAAAGATCAAGATCCCTGTACCTCTATCAGAATTGTTCAAAAATGAGCCTTTCAAAAAATTTATTATGAATGTTTTGCATCCACCTACTTCTTTTGTAACTTCTAATGTAATTAGTCTGCAGGATGAAAACCCAACCATTATTGTGGGCCCACACATTGAGAATGTCTCTGATGATTCTCCACCTTTATACATATCTTTAAATGTCTATGAAAAGATCCTACATAACTGTCTCATGGAATAAGGTTCCTCACACAATGTCATGCCAAAGTTTGTAATGGAGAAACTAGGTTTGGACATCACCAAGCCCTACCAAGACCTTTACTCCATCGAATCCAAAAAATTCAAATGTTTGGGATTAATAAAAGAACTGGTGGTTTCGTTGGCACAATTACCCATGAAGAGTGTAGTGATGGACATATTTGTGGCTGAAATTCCCCAAAGTTTGGTATGATTTTATCTAAGACATGGGCCAAGAAGGTTGGAGGATCATTACAAATGGACCTCACATATGCTACCATCCCTATTTTCGTAGGAGAACATAGGAGGCTATACAGGGAGGTCATATTGGTGTATATCATTAGTGACCAAGAGAATCCAGGAAACCATCCAGTTTATGCTATTGAGGATGAGATCGGGTCATCTGTTTTCCATTTAAATGATTATGAACTAGAAATAATAGTGAGAAAATAAAAAAATCATTCACTAACAGATCAACAAAACAAAGTATGGAAGATGTATTTCAGTGGATGTTCATCAAAGGAATGTTCTTGGGCTAGTATAGTCCTCATTTCCCCTGCGCATGAGGTAATAATGCTCTCTTATAAACTGGAATTCAAGACTACTAACAATATAGCTCAATATGAAGCTTCGGTGCTGGGATTGAGGGCTGCCAAAGACATGGCCATTGACAATTTGATAGTTTTTCGTGATTCTGAGTTAATTATCAATCAAGTCAAAAACATCTATCAAGCTAAGAAACAAAGGCTCAAAAAATACATGAATGAGGTGTGGGACCTGGTTGAAAACTTCTTTATGGAATTTAACATTTCCTTCATTCCTAAAGAGGGAAATCAGAAGGCAAATTCTTTGGCCTTGGCTGCCAGTACCTTCATACCTCCCATTGGTACAAATATTAAGTATCAAGTGGAAGTCAGACATAGGAAAACCATACCAAACAACATAAATCAATGGAAATTCTTTAATGATGACTTGGAGCTACAAATATTTTTGCATACCATTGAAGAATTCTCCACTATATCAATAGATCAAGAGGGTGAATATGTTGAATAAAAAAATCAGCAAACATCTCAATTGTTGAACAAAGTGGTTGGACACAACATTGTGGAACTTAAAGAGAATCACATCCACAGGGGTCTAGTGCCACTAGAAATTTTATTTGATAGTTATGATGTCTCCAGAAAATCTTCCATAAAAAATCAAGAAGAGGAATTAATGTACAACAACATTGGGACTACTGAAAATCCCAAAATAGTCAAACTGTCCAAGGCACTAGCTCCAGAACAAAAGGATAGGTATGTAAGCCTCATGAAAAATTTTGCTGATATTTTTTTATGGTCGTATGAGGATTTGAAGACATTTGACATTGACATCGTCCAACACAAGATCTCTTTGAATCCCATGAAGTCCCACTTTTCTATCCCATGTAGGTAAGATCTTATGCCACATCATATCAAAAGGAGGAATAAAAATAGACCCTAAGAGAGTTGATTCCACTTAGGAAATTGAAATCCCCATAAATAAGAAGTCTATTCAGTCTTTAATAGGAAAAATAAATTTTTTAAGGTGCTCTGTGCCAAACATTTTTGAAATCATAGGCCTATCACCAACATGCTTAAGAAAGATGTTGTTATTAAGTGGTCCCTGGAGGAAAAATTAGCATTCCAAAGGCTCATAAAACATTTGTTTGAAGCCCTTGTATTGGTCATCCCTGACTATTCCAAAGAGTGATTTATCTTCTCTTTCTCTTTCCAAGAAACCATTATTGCAGTACTGCTGCAAAAACATGAAGAAGGGCATCAACAGTCCATAGACTTTTTCTGAAAATCCCTCCAAGATGTTGAGATGAAGTATGAAATATTAGAAAAACAAGCCTATGCGTTGGTCAAAGATTTCAAGGCCTTCAACATGTATGTGTTACAGTCTAGCATAACAACTTATGTTCCTAGCAGTAGTGTCTAAGAGATTTTCGTCCAGCGAAACAATGAAGGGAAGAGAGGGAAATGGATTGCCAAATTGTTGGAGTATGACCTGCACATAAAACCCACCAAGTTGATTAAGGGACAAGGACTTGCCAAGTTGTTATCAAAATCAAACTATAAGGTGTTGGAATTGCATCAGACCTTCACCCAATCAGATGCACCCATGACACAGTCTGGACAAGACAACATGTAAATATCTAAAAACTACTTTTCTTCACCTTGGTATAGAGATGTTATTTACTTTCTGTAGCATCTAGAATATCCACCAGATTTGAAAAAGATGAATTCCAAGTATCTCAAATTAAAATCTATAAAAGTATGCATTTAAAATGAGAACTTGTATTGGAGGGACCCTGCTGGCATCCTATTAAAATTCTGTTAAGAACATTATACCAATATAGCATAGAAAAACCTCAGAAAAAGTACTCAACGCCTTGAAAAAGAGATAATTTTAGATAATAATCCTCTTCGAGGGGGAAAACTCCTTTTACCCCACTTAAATGTTCAAGTACAAGATGATTCAAAATGAAAATGTCTCCTTGGTATATATAGGAGACTAGGAGGTATAATTACAACTAATGGCCTAAAGCCAACATAAATAAAATAACATTACTAATATAATATGCCCCAATTAAGGGGTAATGAGTCAATATTAGGGCTTAACATGCCCCTCCCCTTGATACAAGTGTTGTCCGCAACGCTTGAGTAACTCTGGATGCTTCTGTATAAAAGACTCATCTTCCCAAGTGGAATCTTCAGCCGATAGTTTCCTCCATTTAATGAGATACTTTGAAATGGATCTATTCCTCAGCTGGCAAATTCTTGTGTCAATGATGGCTTCAGGTTCCAATATGATTTTTCCTTCCTCATCAAGTTCTGGCAATATAGTTTGAACTGGGATCTTGTCACCTATAACTTTCTTTAAGCATGAAACATGGAAAACTAGGTGTACTCGTGAAGATGCAGGCAGCTCTAATTTGTATGCC
>JASDQU011102136.1:36026-53716 GCA_032191745.1 Picea mariana | reverse complement strand
TCCTTGAGTGGAAATGGGAAGTTGTAACAATGGACTTTATCACTAAACTACCCAGAACTAGCAAGCAGCATGATTCTATCATGGTAGTGGTTGATAAGCTTACCAAAGCTGCCCATTTTATTCCAGTAAAGCTCACTCACAAAGCAGAAAATATAGCTGATATTTATCTAAAAGAAATAGCTCGATTACATGGAATGCCCAAGACAATTGTGTCTGACAGAGATCCAAAATTTACATCAAATTTTTGGAAAGGATTATTCAAGGGATTTAAAACAAATCTGGATTTTAGCACAACTTATCATCCAAAGTCGGATGGGCAGACAGAAAAGGTGAATCGGGTAATAGAAGATATGCTAAGGATATATGTTATGGATAAACCATCCAAATGGGAGGATTATTTGCACTTGGTAGAATTTGCTTACAACAATGGCTACCAAGCATCCCTGAAGATGAGCCCATTTGAGGCACTTTATGACAGAAAATGCAACACACCAGTGAGTTGGGACAACCCAGCAGACCGCGCAGTGGTTGGGACAGAACTACTCAAGGAAATGGAAGAGCAAATGATGAAAACAAAACAGAATTTAAAGGTTGCCCAGGACAAGCAGAAAAGCTATGTTGATAAAGGCAGAACTCACAGGGAATTTAAAGTGGGTGACCATGTGTTCTTGAAAGTAAAAGCCAACAAAAGTTCCCTGAAGTTGGGAAATTGCTCAAAGCTGGGAGCTCGTTTTTGTGGGCCATTTGAAATCATGGAAAAGATTGGGCATGTAGCATATACACTTGCCTTACCTACATCAATGCATATTAATAATGTATTCCATGTATCATTACTTAATATGTATGTACCTGATACTAATCATGTCAATGATTGGAATGTGATTCAGGTGGAGCAAGAAGGCGGTTTTCAAGTGCATCCGGTGTGCATATTGGATCGAAAGATTAAGCAGCTCTGAAATCGATCCATGTTGATGATTGCAACTATGTGAGACATTCTCCAGCGTACAAATCTGTGAGATGTGGATCATTGTATCTATGTGAGTCTTTCTCTCAGCTTACAAACCTGACAGAAAGCCCCTAAGAAGGGTACATGGTTCCTGCCTGAGACAGAGATGGAACGTAGAGATGACCTCCTCCATTCAGAGAGTTGAGAAGAACTCCAGACGATTCTCCAGTGGGAAAAGGCGATCTATTGAGTTAGACGTTCAAGGGATCTTAAACCCACCTTAATGTGATTAATAATAAATATAAAAGATAATTAATATGGAAATTATTAATTATATTTTAAGTTATTGAGGTCGGCCCTAATGTGCCAATAGACACATCATTTGATGTGACAAGTCTTATATAAATAAAGGTGAATCCCCGTTGAAGAAACACACTTAACATTATGTCATCTCACGATTTTAGATATTGAGGTCTGAAATTATGAGAATTGCAGCACCCTCTTGTGTGCTAGTTTTGGTGATGGTGTGGGAGGTCTTTCTCTTGAACAATATAGCAAAGGATTGGCTGGGTTTTCTTCCCATGTTGAGAAGGGTTTCCCGGGATACTTCTTGTGTACTTGTGCATGGATCTTCTTCTTGTGATCTTGGTTTGCTGCAGTAGTTATGGTTCAAGTAATTGTTGACAGAAAATTATAAGGAATACATGAGCTATAGCGCACTAAAATTCTAACACGGTATCTGAGCAAGCTTGAAGAAAACCATTGCACACTACAAATTGAAGGCAAGGTCCGTTGTAGGGGTGAAGAGAAAAGGGTCGGACCTCTCCTTGGAAAAATCTATGGTTGTTGATGAGGTTGGACCCCTTGTAACAAATCTGTGGTAGATAAGGAAGGTCAGATCTCCTCCCTGTGGTAAACTCAACCCCTAATCAACACCTATGGCATATGGAAAAGAGGTCGCAGCCCATGGGAAGGGTTGGACCCCTCCCTTAACCATTTATGGCAAGGAGTAAGACTGTCGCAGCCTAAAGAGAAAGGAACAGCATTCTGGGTGGACCGAAATTCTGGAACAGCATAGGGGGCAGCCACTTATCCCTTGGTGGCCCACCCTGCTAGATGAGAAGAGAACCGCCGCAGCCATCAACCCTTTTTAGGACAGCCGCTAAGGAATAAAAACCATAGACCTGTGGCACATATAGTTGAGGCAGCGTTTATTTTTTATGAAGTTCAAGGCTGCTACAGCCAGAAGAAACCCCACGACAGGCCTCCTAAAAGGCATGACCGCTTGCCAAAATTTATTAATTTTTTAATGATTTATTACAGGTTACAAGTATTGTTGTAATACCTACAAGAAATCAGGGCTCTTTATGTCAACAATGAGAAAGTACTCTACCTGGTGCAAGCTATAAAAACAGCAGAGGTTTCATGCCACTACGTGGGCCTGATTAGAGTTGGTGAAGGTCCAGTAAAGACGATTTCTTTAGCCAATGGTGGCAATAAGATTGCAACTACATTTGATGATATGATTGTTAATATCTGGAATGCTGAGACCTACTTGGTGGATGGAAATTTCATACTTGAGGACAGGATATCGCCTTCAGGTTGTGTCACTGTTTTGGATCGACTTGTTGTAGACAATATCCAGTTATTGTTGGCAGTTGCCATGCAAAATGAAGTGTGAGTATATTCACAGAAGAAATATACATAGAAGATACTCTTACAAAGTCTGGAGAAAACTGAACATTTACACATTTAGAATCTAAAGGAGTCCCTAAGGTATAAAAAGACCAAGTCTGAGGTCTGTTCTGAGCATGGAGAAAGTTGCTACTAGACCAGAGTATAGGTGGCTACTAAACAAACAAGGAGAACCTTCATTGGTGTACACTCTCAGGTATGCACTTGTATGTATATATCATTTGTATCATTGTCATGAGAAAAAATGCAGGAAGAAGGAACTCTTGTTTTTGCTGAAGTCATGGATCCAGAGGGATCTCAATGAATTCAGAGGAACAACACACTGGAAGTAAAGACCCCAGGTTTGATTGTTGTAGTTGTCATTCTTCTAACCTATGTTTCTAAAGTTCGCTACGCTACAAGTAAGTGTTGTAGCTCAGACAACTATCCTTAAATTGTTTTAAATCTAGAGATGTACTCATTATTCTCCTTTTGGAGATATTCTTGTTTTGGTTCCTCTTGTTTTCTTGTTCCAGACAGGTTAACAACAAAGGAAGACGTTTATTCTTCAAAGGGAGTCAAAACTATCTGAGAGAGAAAGGAAGAATAAAACCATCATTGAGGAAACCAATGCAATGATGCGTGATTAGAATCCTTCTATGATTCTATGGGCAGAAGCATGCATGAAACAGCATATGTTCAGAACAAGAGTTTTCACCAGATCTTGAAAAACATAACTCCAGAAGAGATAGCCTTTCAAAGATCCAGAGAATCTCAGATGGAGATTGACAGTGAAACAATGCCTTCTCCCCCTTTAGCAGTTCAGAGGGAGACAAACATTATTCTAGCTGATCCAGTTGCTCCAGTTAATATGTTCAGAGATCAGAAGGAAAGTTTGTGATGACTTCCAAAGTGGATCTATAAGATCAAGCATGCAGCTAACAGAAGTGTCGAGAAATACAAAGAGAGATCTATAGCCAGAGGTTTCTCACAAAATGAGGGAGTTGCCTATGAAGAGGCACTTGATCCATGTTAGTGACGAGAGCCTGATTTTGATAACTTATTCAGAAAGTCTAGTTGATCTAATACAAGTAAGCTTTGACTTATGATTTCGAGATGAAGGATATGAGTATGATGCACTACTTCTTGGACAAGAAGTATGACAGAGGATCGATAAGATTTTCCGGAGTGAAGAAAAATATACAATGGAAATATTAAAGAAGTTCAGTATGACAGAATGCAAAAACACCGTGATGGATTTGAAGAAAATGAATGATGATGATTCAGAAGAGATTGATCCACAGCAGATTGGATTATTGATGTATCTGGTTAACACCAGATCAAATTCATGCTATGCAGTGAATGTACTTAGTCAATCCATGAGTCAGCCGAGACAGACTCACTAGATAGCAGTAAAGCATGTATTGAGACATATATGAGGCACATTGGATATAGCCTAAGATATGCCTCTAGTGTGAACTTGAGTTTGCAGGATATGTCGATACAGATTAAGTAGAGAATACAGTGGACCGGAAGAGCAAATCCGGTTGAAAAAAGTTGTCTTTACATCCATCTGATGTAGTTTCCAACCCATGGATGCAGCTAGTGCAATGATAGTACGGATAGAAGTCTACAAATCTGTGAGAATCCTCTGCTACAAATCTCGCTTTGTATTTCTCAACACTTCCATCAGTTGCATGCTTGATCTTATAGATCCACTTGGAAGTCACTACAGATTTCCCTTCTGGTCTCGGAACAATATCCCACACATCATTCTTCATGATGGACTAATACTCTTCTGCCATGGTATCTTTCCATACCTGCTGACCTGCTGCTTCTCCATGACAAGAAGGCTCAGTATCAATGATGTGGCTCATTGATGCAGGAGCATCGTTGGCAAGCGCGCAGAAGCAGGACCACTCAACACATGTAAGTTCTTCCAGAAATTCAACGTTGACAGTTGCAGCCGATTTTGAAATACGCCTCCACTCAGCGTCGGAATTCACCTTTGGAGGCACGCTTGAACCGGTGCCGAATTTTACCTTTTGAGGCACGTTTTGAAAATTGTAAACAGAGCAGGAGTTTCCACTTCGACTGTGGAATGCGACTGAACTAAGATAGTGTAGGATGAATGTTAGAGTAGCCAAGTAGCCAGGGGAAACCCTAGAAACATTTTTTGAGCTATGTAGAAGTTTGTACCCCCAGTTAGAAAGAAGGACGATACAGAGAGAAACTAGTTGTAAGAGAGAAAGGCGAGTTAGCAGGAGATCTCAATCTTTTGAGTGACTGTAATTTTGAATGTATTGTGTAACCAATGGGCAGTTGTGAATATAACAGAATAGAAAATTGACCTAAATGTGTGGTGTTTGGACTGTGTGCATTAACCTGCTATTTTTTGTTTTCATGAACAAGTGGATGGAACTGTGAATTTTTCCAGTTTCAATTATTTCTCTTCATTGGAAGCTCTGCAAGGTGTGCATCGAGCCAGAGAGGAACATCGTGGATCTGAGTTATCGAAATCCCTCAGACGCAAGGAGTGCGCAGGAGATCGAAGTCTGAACCAGACAAAGCTCAGGAGGAATAACACTTCGGAAGTGTTATCGAGATCCAGGAACTCATTCCCTGGAAGAGGTGAAAACCGAGTCTTCGAGGACTTAGAAAATTTTCTAAGTCTGAAGTGAGTAAAAGCTCAGGAGGAAGAACGTCGTCGAGCATCGGATCGTGGTGGAAAATCCCGCGGACCGTCCGATTTGAGGAAGGAGGGCAGACTTTAACGCTGCGTAGATCCAGGAGGGGAGATCCCGGAGACCTGGACAGACGATGGAGAGTCCTCGAGGAGAAACGCCGAAACCCCACAGGTCGTTGGATCAAGTGGGGTTGCAAGGAGGTTAGCGGCGAGGGCTTCTTGATGCCCAAAGCTCGGGGGGAGTAGTGACCGTTGATCACAAGCAGATCTTGACCGTTGGTCCATTTCGATATTTCGGGCCTAGAAGAAGAAATCGGCGATTAAACGCCAAAAATCAGCAAAATCGCGCTTTTTTGGGCCCAGCGATTTTTACTTTAAAAAAACGCGCGATTTTTTAGACAGTCAAAAAATCGCGTTTTTTTTAAAAAATCGCCAAAAAATCGCCAAAAATCGACAAAAATCGGCCGGTTTGGTCCCAGAAACCTAAAACCCTCTAAACCCCCCTAAAACCTAAAACCTAAGTAACAAGGTGGAGTTGTAAGGTGTGTTGGTGTGCAGTTGAGGGTAGTAATTAATGGTAATGTTAAATTCTTAAAGTAAAAGTCATTTTCATCCTTTTACTTAAATTTTTAACATTACCATTAATTGTTTCAGGATGTTTGAGAGTGGTTCCAACCTCATTGGACTTCATATGGAGAGAGTAGAATTTTAGGTCCCATTCAAAATTCAGCAGACTTAACAGTTTTTCAGGATTTCAAGATTGGCAAGATTGCAATGTTTCCACTGGATTCTATCATGTATGAGGGTATGGAACTGACATTTAATCAAGAGAACCAAGCTCTTTATGTACCTTGATGTTGGTGGCATTGATTGTTATTGATTCTACACATATTGGAGTTGTTAGTCCTACTCCATCCAGCATTGATGTCCAACCAGGACCTTCTGCCTCTAGTTCAAGGCCTGGCAAACAGCCCCTGATTTTATCCCGTAAAAGGGGGAGAGGGCATTGATAATTTGATACCATATAGCTAGTTGCTAGTTTTGGGACATATACATTTATATATGTGATCATTGATGTCATTTTGTATTGATTTCAGACTTTCAGTAATGAATTTGATGTATCGGTTTTTGTTTGGCATCCACTATATAATATATATCGGTTCTTTCTCCGTATTTATGTCCCTATCTATTTATATGATGTTGTTGTTGCTTTATATATTGAAAAATGTTTAAAATTTTGAAAAAAAATGAATAGATTATGTATTTTTTAATGTTTGCCGAGTTTTGTCGATTTTTGTCGATTTTTTCGCCGATTTTTGCCGAGCCGATGTTTTCAGGACCCTTGCCGAGTTTTTGCCGTTGCCGAGTTTTTCCACTAGGATTTCGGGTACTGCGAGTTGGAAAGACAGAGACTCTTGTCTTTCAGAATCTCGAACCGCGAAATCCCGAAGTCGCGATTCAACCGTAACCGTCAATCCCAGGGATCGTTGTGAGCCGTTGATCGAACGCCAGGATATTTCGGCATGTCGGCATTTCAACAACCGAGGGCTCGAAGAGTGAAGGGACGGGACGCTTGACTTGTGAAGTCCCGGTCCCTGGTATTTCAGCATTTCGGGTTTCGGGAGTTGAAGAGTCAAGGAACTTGCATCAGGATCCGCGAAGTCGCGAAATCCGAAATTCCTTTTCGGTAAAAGTCCCGATCAGCGCTTTCGGCATTTCGGCATTTCGGCCACCGGGGGTTCCAAGGGGCAGAGATATCCCTTGTAACCAGATTTCCCGAAATCGCGAAACCCGAAGTCGCGATTCACAAAAAACCGGAGGATAAGGCGCTGGGACATTTCGGCTTTTCGGCGACCGAAGACTCCAAGGAACAAGGATACTCCTTGTGTCCTGATTTCACAAAACGCGAAATCCCGAAGGAACAAGCGTCGGGACATTTCAGCCACCGGAGGTTCGGAGGACAAAGGAACGGGACGCTTGACTCGTGAAGTCCCGATCTCCGATAAGCGCCCTTTTCGGTTTGGCGCAACGTCACGGCCCTTGGTCGTGTGCTGTGGGAGCTCACGCTTGGCGCTTGGAAAAGCCAACTGAGCATTGGTGAAGGGACCTGTGTGTTCGTTCGAAGGGTTCCTGTTTGGGACTAGAAGAGCCATTTCGGCTCCGGAACCAGAAGATCCTGACCGGGAGGTCGTGTTGCCCTCAAGAGGGATAGGGGGTCTGCATCAGGTGGTATCAGAGCATCACTTTTTCGTCTGTAGACTTCAGGCGGAGGAAAAGAAGGAGACAGAGAACTCGGAGCTGTACTCTGTGTGTGACAGATAGTCAACATAATGCCGCCAAGAAGACGAGAACCGCCTTTAGCTAACCGTGTTGTAGAGAGGAAGATGCGAGAGCTTCGTGCCCGATTGGAGACAATGGAAGCAGCACAGAGAAGAGCACCTGACGTTGGGGATGTCAGTGATGCAGAAAGTGAAGAGGTTGAGGTTGAAGAAGCTGCAAGAGAGGATGTTGCAGAAGAACGTTTGTTGAGAACAGTTGCCAGATTGGGAGGCAAAGCTAAGATAGAGGTCCCCATGTATGAGGGAAATCTAGATGCTGAAGAAATGTTAGACTAGATAAGGTCCATGGACAAACACTACGACTATGAAGATGTCGATGAGGAGAAGAAGGTGAAGCAGGCAGTCACCCGGCTAAAAGGGCATGCAGCACTGTGGTGGGACGAAATACAGGCTGAGAGGAGAAGTAAAGGCAAACAGAGGATAAAGAGTTGGGACAGGATGGTAGCCAAACTGAAGGCTAAGTTTATACCCAAAGACTACCAGATCAATCTATTCAAAAAGCTACAGAACCTGAGACAGAAAGGGATGACAGTCAAGGAGTACACCGAGGAGTTCTACCGGCTGAACATCAGAACTGGACAAAAGGAGAGAGATGAAGAGAAAGTCGCCAGATATATAAATGGCTTGAGATATGAGATCCAGGACGAGCTCAGCATGATGTCAGTGAGGACTGTGGAAGAAGCTTATCAGTTTGCGCTGAAGGCAGAGGAGAAGCTGGCCAAAAAACAGAACCAGCGAGGAAGAGGTAAAGGCTCGATCCCAAGCAAAAGCAAGGGATTTAACCGTGACAGAGCACATCAGTCTAAGGACGAGGTTGAGAAACCACACAATCACTCAGAACGAGGAGGAAGTTCACGAGGAAGACAGGGTGGTGGAAGAAACTCTTCTAGAGGAAGAGGCGGAGGAGTAAAGTGCTATAACTGTGGAAAGATAGGGCACATGTCTTGGGAATGTCCCGAGAAGAAGAAGGAAGGAGGAGAAGCTCACATTTCAGAAGCACAACGAAGAGATGTTGAGGCAGAAGGAGCAGAGGATGGAGCATCCCTGATGTTGAGAAAAGTTCTCTTAAAACCAGAGGCAGAAATTGAAAAGCCAGTGCAGAGAAACAGTCTCTTCAGGACAGCTTGCAAGACTAAGGATAAAGTATGCAAGGTGATCATTGACTGTGGGAGTACTAACAACCTAGTATCCACAGAGATGGTGGAGAAATTGGAGCTGAAGACAATTGCACATCCAAGGCCATACAAAGTCTCATGGCTGCAAAAAGGACACCAGGTAACGATCGCTAAACAATGCCTAGTTGAAATTAAAATAGGAGGATATAAAGATGAAATCCTATGTGATGTAATTCCCATGGACGTATGCCACATTTTGTTGGGAAGACCATGGCAGTTTGACAGAAATGTCATTCACGATGGAAGGAAGAATACATATACATTGGAGAAGAATGGTAGGACGCATATGTTGTTGCCAATGGAGGAGAAGAGAGCGAAAGAGGAAGCCAGCACAAGCATACTTCTCATGAGTGGAAAGGAACTCCTGAAAGAAGTCAAGAAAGAACAGGAGATGCAGTTTGTTGTGGTAAGGAAGCCCAGAGTCATCCTTACGAGTACATCAGTGGATGATTTACTTGAAGAAGTTCAGGAGCTGCTGGATAATTTTGTTGATATAGTGGTGGATGAGCTGCCAAACTCATTGCCACCCATCAAGAGTATCAGTCATCATATCGACTTGATACTAGGAGCAAGCCTGCCAAACAAAGCAGCGTACAGATTAACACCTCGAGAAAATGAGGAGGTGAGGAACCAAATCCAAGAGTTGTTGGATAAGGGTTTAGTCAAAGAAAGTTTGAGCCCATGCGCAGTACCCACTGTGTTAAGCCCAAAGAAAGATGGAGGATGGAGAATGTGCATAGACTCGAGAGCCATCAACAAGATCACCATCAGGTACAGATTTCCTTTACCGAGAATGGATGATTTAATGGATTGCTTAAGTGGAGCAAATTTCTTTTCTAAGATAGATCTTAAAAGTGGATATCACCAGATCAGGATGAGAGAAGGTGATGAATGGAAAACAGCCTCTTTAAGATGAATGAAGGCCTGTAAGAGTGGCTAGTTATGCCATTTGGCTTAACGAATGCCCCGAGCACTTTTATGAGGCTGATGAAAGAAATTCTAAAAGATTTCATTGGCAAGTTCGTGGTTGTATATCTGGACGATATACTGATCTTTAGTAGGACTAAAGAGGAGCATTTGAGGCACCTAACGCTAGTAATGAGGAGGCTATAGCAGGAGAAGCTGCTGATCAATTTGAAGAAGTCCTCTTTTATGAAGACAGAACTCATTTATTTGGGTTTCGTGATCTCTTCGAATGAACTGAAGATGGATCCAGAAGAGGTGAAAGCGATCAGGGAATGGTCGTCGCCAAGGAGCATGTTCGAGGTAAGGAGCTTTCATGGTTTAGCAAGTTTTTATAGAAAGTTCATTAGAGACTTCAGTGGGATTTGTGCACCCATGATAGATACAGTAAAGAAGCGACACAAGTCTTTTAAATGGACAGAGGAGGCCGAAAAGAGCTTCAATATACTGAAGGAGAAGATAACAGAACGACCAATTCTGGTCTTACTGAATTTTGGGAAGACATTTCAGGTAAGATGTGACGCAAGTGGAGTTGCAATAGGAGCAATTCTGAGTCAGGACAATCGACCTGTTGCCTATTTCAATGAGAAGCTGAATGAGACTAAGAGGAAATACTCCACATACGACAAAGAGTTTTATGCCATAATTCAAGCTTTGAAGAAATGGAGGCATTATCTTGTCCCGCAAGAATTTGTCTTGTATAGCGATAACCAAGCTTTACAATTCATAACCAGACAGGAAAAACTGAATCAGAGGCATGCAAAATGGGTTGAATTTATGCAAAATTTTACTTTTGTCATAAAACATATTGCTGGGAATGCTAACAAAATTGTTGATGCGTTAAGCAGGAGATGTTTAATTCTGCAGGAATTCCAAGTGGAGACCTTGGGGTTTGAACACCTTAAGGATATGTATTGTGATGATACAGATTTCAAGGAGGCCTATGAAGCATGTACAAGCCCTGTACTGAGAGATAGAAGTCAGTGAACAGAGTATATGGTTCAAGAAGGATTGTTGTTCAGAGGAAATCAATTGTGCATACCAAGATGCTCAATGAGGGACAATCTTCTGAAAGAGAAGCACAGTGGAGGATTGGCTGGACATTTCGTCCACGATAAAACGTTTGCACAGTTGAGCAGTTCATACTATTGGCTAGGTATGAGAACAGAGGTGATAAAATTTGTGAACAGATATAGGATCTGCCAACATGCAAAGGGGAAAAGACAGAACACTGGATTGTATCAACCATTGCCAATACCAGAGAGGCCTTGGGATGCAATAAGCATGGATTTCGTGTTGGGCAAGGATGATTTTAAGTATGGAAATTTATTTTAAAATGTAGAAACCTTGGCGAATCTTACTAATCCTTCATATGCCAACTATAAATGTTTGGCTATATTTTTGTAAAAATATTAAAATTTCTAAGGATTTTATATAGTTTTTATAAAATCTTGGCGATTTTTAACGTAAAATAATTTTATCCTATAGAATTTGGGCGAATCATTTTTAAAATAGCGAATCTCGTTTTTGGGAAAACCATGGAAAATTAGCCCATGAGCGAAATTTAGCCCCTAAAATCATCCATGGTGTTGGGATTGCCAAGAACACAAAGGGGATTCGATTCCATATTTGTGGTGGTGGATAGGTTTTCAAAGATGGCACATTTCATCCCATGCCAGAAAACCAATGATGCAACACATGTTGCAAATCTGCTTTTCAGAGAAGTTGTGAGACTTCACGGCCTACCCAGGAGCATTGTCTCAGACAGGGACACAAAATTTGTTGGACACTTTTGGAGGACGTTGCGGAAGAAGATGGGGACAGATTTGTCCTTCAGCTCAACTTATCACCCTCAGACACATGGGCAGACTGAGGTGGTAAATAGAAGTTTGGGAAACTTATTGAGAAGCTTGGTTACTGAACACCATAACCAGTGGGATCAGATTTTGCCACAAGCAGAATTTGCATACAATGACTCACCAAACAGGAGCACTGGAAGGAGTCCATTCCAAATACTCTATGGAATGCAACCCAGGGGAGTGTCTGAGTTAAGGGACTTGGAACAAGGAGAGATAAGAAGCGTTGGAGCAGAGGATTTTGCTGCTGAAATGCAAAGACTCCATAGTCGGATCAAAGAACAATTACAGAGTTCTAATCAGAAATACAAACACAGAGTTGATCAGCATCGCAGGGAACTTCAATTTGAAGTGGGAGATCAGGTTTTAGCACATCTTAGGAAGGAAAGGTTCCCTAGGGGAACATATAACAAATTGAAGATGAAGAAGATAGGACCCTGTAAGATCTTGAGGAAGTTTGATGCAAACGTCTATGAGATCGAGCTGCCAGATGGTGTGGGCATTTCACCCATATTCAATGTCTCAGACCTATACCCTTACAGGAAAGATGAAACGGAAGGGTCAGAAGCTCAAGGAAAAGTTCAATGGGAGAAACAGATGCCTGTGGCAGAAAAGCCGTAGATGGAGAAAATTCTGGATCAGAGGATTGGCAAAAAGACCAAGAGGAAGACTTATTTTGAGTATCTGGTCAAATGGAAGGGACACCCAATAGAAGATGCCAGTTGGGAAAACGAAGCTGCTATCCAGAAGCAGGGAAAATCAGTAGAGGAGCTCATGGACAGGAGTCCATGAATTTTTGTCAAGAGGAGTATGATGCAGGAGCATCGTTGGCAAGCGCGCAAAGGCAGGACCACTCAACACGTGTGAGTTCTTCCATAAATTCAACGTTGACAGTTGCAGCCGATTTTGAAATCCGCCTCCACTCAGCGCCGGAATTCACCTTTGGAGGCACACTTGAACCGGTGTCGAATTTTACCTTTTGAGGCACGTTTTGAAAATTGTAAACAGAGCAGGAGTTTCCACTTCGGCTCTAGAATGCAACTGAACTAAGATAGCGTAGGATGAATGTTAGAGTAAGCAAGTAGCCAGGGGAAACCCTAGAAACATTTTTTGAGTTATGTAGAAGTTTGTACCCCCAGTTAGAAAGAAGGACGATATAGAGAGAAACTAGTTGTAAGAGAGAACGGCGAGTTAGCAGGAGATCTCAATCTTTTGAGTGACTGTAATTTTGAATGTATTGTGTAACCAATGGGCACTTGTGAATATAACAGAATGGAAAATTGACCCAAATGTGTGGTGTTTGGACTGTGTGCATTTTCCTGCTATTTTTTGTTTTCATGAACAAGTGGATGGAACTGTGAATTTTTCCAGTTTCAATTATTTCTCTTCACTGGAAGCTCTTCAAGGTGTGCATCGAGCCAGAGAGGAACACCGTGGATCTGAGTTATCGAAATCCCTCAGACGCAAGGAGTGCGCAGGAGATCGAAGTCTGAACCAGACAAAGCTCAGGAGGAATAACACTTCGGAAGTGTTATCGAGATCCAGGAACTCATTCCCTGGAAAAGGTGAAGACCGAGTCTTCGAGGACTTAGAAAATTTTCGAAGTCTGAAGCAAGTAAAAGCTCAAGAGGAAGAACGTCATCGAGCGTTGGATCGTGGTGGAAAATCTCGCGGACTGTCCGATTTGAGGAAGGAGCGCAGACTTTAACGCTGTGTAGATCCAGGAGGGGAGATCCCGGAGACTTGGATAGACGATGGAGAGTTCTCGAGGAGAAATGCCGAAACCCCGCAGGCCGTTGGATCAGGTGGGGCTGCGAGGAGGTTAGCGGCGAGGGCTTCTTGATGCCCAAAGCTCGGGGGGAGTAGTGACCGTTGATCACAAGCAGATCTGGATCGTTGGTCCATTTCGGGATTTCGGGTACCGCGAGTTGGAAAGACAGAGACTCTTGTCTTTCAGAATCTCGAACCGCGAAATCGCGAAGTCGCGATTCAACGGGAACCGTCGATCCCAAGGATCGTTGTGAGCCATTGATCAAACGCCAGGATATTTCGGCATTTCGGCGTTTCGGCAACAGGGGGCTCGAAGAGTGAAGGGACGGGACGCTTGACTTGTGAAGTCCCGATTCCCGGTATTTCGGCATTTCGGGTTTCGGGAGTTGAAGAGTCAAGGAACTTGCATCAGGATCCGCGAAGTCGCGAAATCCGAAATTCCTTTTCAGTAAAAGTCCCGATCAGCCCTTTCGGCATTTCAGCATTTCGGCCACCGGGGGTTCCAAGGGGCAGAGATATCCCTTGTAACCGGATTTCCCGAAATCGCGAAACCCGAAGTCACAATTCACAAAAACCCGGAGGATAAGGCGCTAGGACATTTCGGCTTTTCGGCGACCGGATACTCCTTGTGTCCTGATTTCGCGAAACGCGAAATCCCGAAGGAACAAGCGCCGGGACATTTTGGCATTTCGGCCACCCGAGGTTCGGAGGACAAAGGAAGGGAACGCTTGACTCGTGAAGTCCTGGTCTCCGATAAGCGCCCTTTTCGGTTTGGCACAAGGTCACGGCCCTTGGTCGTGTGCTGTGGGAGCTCACGCTTGGCGCTTGTAAAAGCCAACTGAGCATTGGTGAAGGGACCTGTGTGTTCGTTCGAAGGGTTCCAGTTCGGGACCAGAAGAGCCATTTCAGCTCCGGAACCAGAAGATCCTGACCGGGAGGTCGCGCAGCCCTCAGGAGGGATAGGGGTCTGCATCAGGTCTCGCGGCCGAAACATAGCTTGAAAATCTCTTTGGTTTCTTGCTCTCTCAGAATGTGCCTCGAGGAGTTGCATGTCCCTCTGCCTCCTGCAGAGTTTGTCGAGCCCAGGCAAGCCTTTTATGGCCTACTGCAATGTCTCTGGGAACATCCACTGGAGCAACTGGATCAACTGGAACAACTGGATCGATTGCAACAATGGTTGTCTCCCTCTGAACTGCTGAAGGGGGAGAGGGTACTGTCTCGCTGTCAATCTCTATCTTAGATTCTCTGGATCTTTGAAAGGCTATCTCTTCCTCAAAGATGACATCTCTGCTCACCTCAATCTATCTCTAACCAGGGATGTAGATCTGGTATGCCTTCGAAGATTCGTTGTATCCCACAAATGTACCCTTTCTGCATGAAGGGTCTAGCTTGGACCTCTTCTCCTTAAGTACATGAAAGTATACTGGATACCCAAATATCCTAAAGTGTCCAACCTTAGGCTTCAATCCAATGAAGGCTTCTTCGGGACTCATGTTCAAAATCTGGTGAGGACTCTTGTTCTAAACGTATATTGTTGTCATGGATGCTTTTGCCCACAGAATCATAGGTAGACTCTGATCATGTATCATTGCTTTGGTTTCCTCAATGATGGTTCTGTTCTTCCTCTCTGCAACCCCATTTTGCTGAGAGTTATAAGGAACTGTGTACTCCCTCTTGATCCATGTCTCAATACAGAAATCACTGAAATCCTTAGAGGTGTATTCTCCTCCATTATCTGATCTTAGTACCTTGATCTTCCTTCTGGTCAGGTTCTCAACCTGAGCCTTGAATTCTTGAAATCTTGCAAGGAGTCCATCCTTAGTCGTCAAGAAATAAATCCATGTCTTCCGAGAGTGATCATCTATGAAGAGCACATAGTACAAATATCCATTTAAGGAGGCAATAGTCATTGGTCCACACACATCTGAATGTATCAAGTCAAAGATCTTCTTGGATCTCCTGTCTCTGCTCAAGAAGGACCCCTTGACATTCTTGCCAAGAGCACAACCTCTGCAAACACCATTATGCTGAACTTGTATCTCTGGAAGGCATGTTACCATCTTCCCTAGAGCTGGAAGGGCTCTATAATCAATGTGAGCAAGTCTCTTATGCCATAGCTCACTCAAGCTGATAGTATCATGTAACAGGGCCTGGACTGGTCGGACAGTCAACCTGTATAAGTTGTTTTCTTGAACACCAATTACTCGGGCAGAATTCATATGTGAGTCCTTGTGCCATGCAAGAACTTTTCCTTCAGAAAAGGTAACCTTGTAGTCGTTATCCTCTTAAGGCAGAAATGGAGACAAGGTTCCTTTTCATCCCAGGTACATATAGTACCTCACTCCACTGAAGGGGTATGTCAAAATCTAGTTGGAATGTAGAAATTCCAACCCCTTTCACATTATATCTGGCATTCTCTCCAAGTACAACATGTAGATTGGTCTCTTTCTCAACAAGATCTGTCAAATGATCTCTATATCCGGTCATGTGCCTAGAGGCACCATTGTCAATTAACCAAATATCATTATCAGTAGGAACCGTACTTGAGAGTGTTGATATGAATAAGAAGGCTTCATCTTTGATGTCTTCATCTCTCTAATGTGGCTCAAGAGAAACATTAGCAAGTTGTCTTTCTTCATCGGTAGCTGATTCTGGTAAATCTTTTTGTATCACACTCAATAGGTCATCCTCTTCCACGGTGATCTGAAATCTTGACATCTAGGAACTCAAGTTGCTTGATCCATCAAGCCCATCTTCCACCAAGGTTTTGTTCCTCATGGTTTGCAGATTCTTCCACAAACCCTTAGCAATTAGGCTAGGAAACCTAACGGCTAGGCTAGGCTAGAAATCTTAGGTTTCGTTGGGCTTAAGACTGCCAACAATAAGCCTTGAAAGTCACAAGAACACTGGTAAGCTGAGAAACTTCTTCAATGAGCTGCAGAAACCCTAAAACCGAAATTTCTGCAGAAAATTGCAAAACCCTAGAAACCCTAGGGCCAAAAATCCAAAATTCTCGGAATTGCAATCTGAGAGTTGTTGGAGGTGTGTTGAAGGAGGTCGTACACTCCTATGGAAAAATTAGCCCCAACGCTCAAGTATAAAGTGTTGAAAACTGGCAAAAGGAGGAGGGTCATACTTTTTCCAGAAACCCTAGGAGAGTCGTACGATTCTGCAGAAGAGAGAGGACGGTTTGCTTGAAGGCTTGTGCAATGGCTTCTTCAAGACCTATGCTCTGATACCATCTTGAATTTTCACTATGCTAGGCTCAAGCATGAGGTTTATTTCATTTAGCATGTACTTGAACCATAAACAAATGCAGCTACACCATACACAAGTGCTGCAATAAACAAGATCACAAGAATTACCATGCACAAGAACACAAGAAATATCCCGGAAAACCCTTCTACTTAAGGGAAGAAAACCCAACAATCCTTTGCTATATTCTTAAAAGAAGATCCCCCAACCATAAACCCTAATGCACACAAGAGGGTGCTCTACAACCTTGAAACTTGTGCCCAAGAGAGGTGCGCACTTCAGCCCTAAAATGTACTTGCTGAAATTCCAAAATTACATGTGTGAGTGTGTTTCCTCAATGAGGAAATCACCTTTATTTATACAAGGGTGTGTTTGTTGGCACAACAGGGCCGACCTCAATAACTCAGAAATATAATTATTATTACAATAAACCTTAATTATCTTTCACATATGGTGGGGCTGACTTGCACCCTTTACATCACAATTAGGGTTACAAGTAAATATTACACTTAGACAATATAGCAAGGGATCCACGTGTCCACTAGTGCTCAGCCACTAGGGACACGTCCACCTGTGCTCAGCCACAGGGACATCACCCTAGCGCCTGCCAGCCAGTATAAATAAGAGTGGAAGGCACCTCATTAACTCACTCACTCAAGTCCCTCATCTAGTGCGCAAGTTTGAAGGAAGTTGCAGTTCCAGTTGCCGGAAGAAGGAAGAAAGAGGCGCATTGCTCAGTGTTGGATATTCTCTTGTGTTTGGTTTATTATCTTGGCATTGTATTGGCAATCTATATTAAGGAAGTTTTTGTTGGGTTTTCTCCCCCATGAGGGTTTCCCGGGATAAATGTAGTGTACCTTGTGATTGGGTATCTTTCAGTGATTTTGCTTATGCTATTATTGTCTAGTAAATTGAAAACAACTTAAAAGCAGCTCTAAATTTAACATGGTATCAGAGCTTGACTGAATAGAGCACCTTTCACTGGGTTACCAAAAACGTCATTTTTGTTGTACAAGAAAATTAGGG
>JASDQU011102136.1:7986-20504 GCA_032191745.1 Picea mariana | reverse complement strand
AATTACTCGGTCAGAATTCATATGTGAGTCCTTGTGCCATGCAAGAACGTTTCCTTCAGAAAAGGTAACCGTGTAGCCTTTATCCTCTAAGGCAGAAATGGAGACAAGGTTCATTTTCATCCCAGGTGCATATAGTACCTCACTCAACTGAAGAGGTATGTCAGAATCTAGTTGGAAAGTAGAAGTTCCAACCCCTTTCACATTATATCTGGCATTGACTCCAAGTACAACATGTAGACTGGTCTCTTTCTCAACAAGATCTGTCAGATGATCTCTATCCGATCATGTCCCTGGAGGCACCACTGTCAATTAACCAAATATTATTATCAATAGGAACCGTACCTGAGAGTGTTGATATGAATAAGAAGGCTTCATTTTTTATGTCTTCATTTCTCTGATGTGGCTATGGATCAACATCAGCAGTGGAGGCAAGTTGTCTTTCTTTCTCTTCATCGGTAGCTGACTCTGGTAAATGTTTTTGTATCACACTTAATAGGTCATCCTCTTCCAGGGTGATCTGAAATCTTGACATCCAGGAACTGAAGTTGCTTGATCCATCAAGCCTATCTTCCACCAAGGTTTTGTTCCTCTTGGTTTGCAGATTCTTCCACAAACCTTTAGCAATTAGGCTAGGAAACCTAGCAGCTATGCTAGGCTAGCAATCTTAGGTTTCGTTGACCTTATGACTGCCAACAATAAGCCTTGAAGGTTAGAAGAACATTGGTGAGCTGAAAAACTCCTTCAATGGGCTGCAGAAACCCTAAAACCGAAATTTTTGCAGAAAATTGTGAAACCCTAGAAACCCTAGGGCCAAAAATCCAAAATTCTCGGAATTGCAATCTGAAGGTTGTTGAAGGTGCACTAAAGGAGGTCGTACACTCCTATGCAATTTTTAGCCCCAACATTTCAGTGGAAGGTGTTGAAACAGCCAAATAAGAGAGGATCGTACCTTTTTTCTGGAAACCCTAGGAGGGTCGTATGGTTCTGCAAAAGAGAGGACGGCTTGATGAAGGCTTGTGCAATGGCTTCTTCAAGACCTATGCTCTGATACCATGTTGAATTTTCACTATGCTAGGCTCAAGCATGAGGTTTATTTCATTTAGCATGTACTTGAACCATAAACAAATGCAGCTACACCATATACAAGTGTTGCAATAACCAAGATCACAAGAAGAATTACCATGCACAAGAACACAAGAAATATCCTGGGAAACCCTTCTGCTCAAGGGAAGAAAACCCAGCAATCCTTTGCTATATTCTCAAGAGAAGATCCCCCAACCATAAAACCCTAATGCACACAAGAGGGTGCTCTACAACCTTGAACTAGCGCCCAAGAGAGGTGCGTACTTCAACCTTAAATGCACTTGCTGAAATACCGAAATGTCAAGTGTGAGTGTGTGTGAGTGTTTCCTCAATGGGGAAATCACCTTTATTTATACAAGACTAGACACAGCAATAGGTGTGACTATTGGGACAACAGGGTCGACCTCAATAACTCAGAAATATAATTGATTATTACAATAAACCTTAATTATCTTTCACATATGGTGGGGCCGACTTGTACCCTTTACATCATAATTACGGTTACAAGTAAATCTTACACTTAGACAATATAGCAAGGGATCCACACATCCACTAGTGCTTAGCCACTAGGGACACGTCCACTTGTGCTCAGCCACAGGGACGTCATACTCAACAGATCTCTATCTCAACTGAGTCCACAGGAGAATCATCTGGAGTACCACATCGACTCAACTCTCACACAAAGGAGAACGATACACCCAACCACTAGGGGATGACTCAACTCTCACACAGAGGAGAACGATGCACCCCATCACATGGGCATACCCAACATTGGGCTCTCTCACAGGTCGACTCAACTCAGTCACAGAGGAGAACGTATCCTGGAGAATGTCACACGATGCTGCAATCATCAACACAATATGAACACATAAAATTCACCATAAGCATTCAATACATGAAATGAAACTGCAGATTTTATTTACTTCACCAAGATTAAGTTTTAACCAAGCACAAACCCTAATTTGGAGAAAATTCCACCAAGAATGAGCCAAGAAACATCCACGCTTGTCCTCCAAAGCTATCGCATGAGTAAAAGAGACCAAGAATGGCCAAGATAGCGAAAATTTCAGTCCAAGTCCTCATATGTGAGAGAAATGTCTTATGTTCAAATGAAGTGGTGGTTAGCCATATTTATATGGGAAATCCTAGCCACCAAAAGACTTTATTGAAAAGTCATGTCTTTTCATCAAAGAGCCTACTTCTTAATTTGCCCCTTCAAATTACAAAAAATTCAATTTTTTACATGAAATAAACCCTAGAAGGATGACATCGTGCCCCTTAAGGGTGACATTGAGCTCCAAGAGGTGACGTCTAGGTTAGGTAGGTGGAACGTTGGGCCTCCAAAGGCCACATATCACTCTCCCACATGCCGAAGTCCATGTCCAATGCCTCCTCCATCAAACCCTAGCCGCTATATGATGGCATGGGCTAGAAACATGACGTCTAGGCCTCCAAAGGCCAACGTCCAAGTGGGAGATGGTATGGGCTCATCGTTTGGTCATGCCAAAATTCCTCCAAAGGCAACGCACTCAATCATCAAGGTGTAACATCCATCATTAGGTGGTGCCCCAAACGTGGCGTTTAGCATCCATCCCTGTGCTCCAAAGCCCTCATGGAAGTCTGAATGAAGTCATCTCCCCAATAATACATGTTCATCGGGCAAGGTCCTACAAAGACAAACAGTGGTGCTCTCCAAGGGTCCACAAGTCACAAGAATCATGCCAAGTAAGCCATGTCTAATATAAGGACCACCCAAACATGTGCATCAAATCACCCTTTTCAAATTAAACAAATGCTCAAAGACCTTATAAGTTTTGCCTAATTTAGGTATGGGAGGGGTATCATGGTGCCCTATTGGGTAAGCCAACACCAAGGTCAAGGGATGTTTCCCAAGAGGAACCTATCTAAGTCATGTAGTGAGTGTGAGGTGGATTTTGGAGTAAGACTTCTCAGTATGAGGTCCTTGACATACAAGGGTTTGTATTGTCTCATTTATGTGTATCTTTGTATAGGGTGTGTTGTATCCTTCATTTTCAATGCAACCTTTTTCCAAGCCCTTTGCCATTTAGTTTATTAGAGTCTGAACATTGAGTACTATATGCAAGGAAAGTAAAGAGTACCACAATGCCACTTGAAGCTAGGATACACTGAGTGCCATGTGCAATGGAAAGTAAAAGAAACCGTAATGCATCCCCTCGACAAGAGGGACATTTATTAATTATGTGATTTATTTTGCAGGTCCTTCATTTTTTGAAGCAGCGTTTCATTGTTCCCAGGACCTCAAGGCGAGCATCTAGAAGGATAATGATTGGCTTTTATCTTTTTCCAGCTACAATACCTCTGGGCCTTCAGCCCCTTCTTCCCATGAAATGAGGTGCGATCCCTTCTTGGGTCAATGAACCCAAAGACCAAAAAGATAAGGAAACAAAAGGATAAAATGATGGAAGGTGGTAAGTATGGATGAGAATGATATGATGACCCTTCAAAGAACCACCTGGTAGCAACCCTTTTCCCGAGGGTGACCTACTTACTAGGAGACCATGTCATTCACCAAGGTGAAACTAGGAAAAAGGTATAATTTCCAAGTAAACGTTCTATAATCAAGAAAGGATTCTTTGCAACATGCTCAAATGCTTCAAATATTAAAATGACACTTACCATGATACTGGACTAGTTACCTCATGAAGGAAGACTTGTTGTCTTCTTCAACCCAGTCGATGTGTGGATGTTGCTTTGTTGTTGGTGATGAGGCGTTCATGAAAAAGAGGGGCCCTCCAGGCTCTAGTGGACAATCTAGCTCTTGGCACTCCATGTCTGCTACATGTGGACCTTGAGACATAATCTCCTTAGTTACTTCTAGCATGGGGAGGGGTAACACATAGCACTCCAAATCGTATAGAAAAGACTGCAAATATGCAGTAGAACATATTTTGAAAATGTAATAAACATAAAATTGAAGAAACAACAATGAAACACACATTCCAAAAAGTCTAAAAACAACAATGCCATCCAGACTAATATTTGAAAAGTTATCATTCAGCGGAGGCTTTTACTTTTGTTCATTGATAATTGCATGTCCCCGAACTGTTGATTTTCTCCAGTTAGCAGCATCGAGCAAACATTCTCCCAGATTGGTCATGTTGATTTGAGCAAGGGAGGATGATACATTCACTCACGGGGCCATGTTGATTTGGCTAGTGGTGAATGGCCTACGCATAGCCTCTCTCCTATTTGTCATGTTCATTTGAATAGGAGTGATAGAGACTAGAGATGCTCTCACATTGTCTGCTCCAGGATGGAGTGATCTAATTTTACAGGGCAGGTTTGACTTGTTTACAAGTCTAGTCTAATGTTGAAGATGTAAGCTCAAGAGACCTCTTGTGATGAGGGGCTTCTCGGTGGGCTTACTCAACATTAGAGTCCTATATTAATTAGACGTGCATGTGAGGAGAAGGTAAATCAACATGGCTCATGGACAAATTTTCTAGCAAGAAGAAGTACAAGTCGGCCCTACAAGTGAAGAAGCATTGAAGAATCCCCTAGAAGAATTATTGTGGACAAAAGAAGAAGTCGGCCCCACAAGTAAAAGTAAGGTGACTTGTTTAGTATAAATAAGGCGCCTTGGTTCTCATTTGTTCATCATCACTTCACAACTTCTCTTCTCCCATAAAGTTCGTTGTTTAAGAAAGTTCATTGTTCAAGAAGGGGAGGCTCAATTTCAGCCAGGAGCATCTTTGGCTAGAGTTTCCTATCTTGTGTTGGATGTGCTATCTTGTCCAGGTTATCTTTCTTTCAAGGGCACACTTATCCAAGTGCTAGGGGTTCTTCATATTGATGATATACTTGTAATCTTGGATTGATTTCTTCTAAAGAAAAGTTGTTGGGTTTTCTCCCAAGATTGGGTTTCCCAGGATAGTGTGTATTGTGAATGGCTAGCTTTCTATGATTCTATTGTTTCCGTTGTATAGTTTTTTGGTTGAGATTAAGATAACAATGGTATTAAAATTATGTTTCAAATCATAAGGAAGTAATTATTAGATCTGGAAATTGTTAAAATTCAACATCGTATTACAGCTTTGTGGAAATCTAACATTGCACAGTAGATCTGAAATTTCTCTGGAAATCGGTGGGCATTTATTGGACAGCGTTGGGACTAATTTTGATTCAGATATACTCTCCTTACCCTAGCACATCTTTTGGTGCTCTCATTTTAGCATTTGGTCAAGGTTGAAATTTTAGGGTTTCAAGCTTGTTGACAATGGTGACCAGTCTCAGAGTAGAAGACAAGTTGGATGGTGCTACAAATTTCAGATCCTGGAAGACCAGGATACTCTTCATCTTGGATGAAAATGAGATTCAAAATTATGTAAGAGAACTTGTCTCAGAACCAAAAAGTGATGAAGAGAAAGCGAGGCACAAGAAGAATGAAGCAAAGGTGAAGAGGATCTTCATAGATTCCATAAAAGATCATTTGATTCCGCACATTATTGAGTTGAAGACTGTCAAGGAAATGTTTGACGCCTTGGTGGAATTGTTCGAGAGTAAGAACACTAGCAAGAAATTAGCTTTGAGGAATCAACTCCGTTGTATCATGATGACCAAGTCAGATTCAATTGCCATTTATTTCATGAAGGTCTCCTAGTTGAGAGATCAACTTAATGCCATTGGAGACACCATTGATGATGCAGAACTTGTTACTGTGACTCTTAATGGATTTCCTTCTTCATGGGAGTTGTTGACCACCTATCCAACTAGGTGTCAACGTCATGTACCATGAAGACCTGTACCTTGTGCCATGACAAGGTTGAAGACCTATGGCTCAGCAGGGTAGTTTTGCTCCCAAAACTTCTATTTCTCTCTCTTCTTCTCCATGGAATGTCCGCTCCCCTACATGGGAAATTTTTGTAATGTAACATGTTAGCATGGATCAAGTTTTGTAATGATTTAGTGGCCTAGGACTTTATCAATAGGGAAGTCCTTTCATCGAGTGTTTTTTTTTCCTTAGGTAATTAACTTTGTTTTTTCAGCGATTTTAATTACTTAAGTTTTTCATTCAGTAATCCTCCAAAGTGGTGAAAGGTGTTCTAATGATCGAGCCCAGTAGGTAACTAAGAGCTAGAAGTGTTGTAAATGACCATGCTAGACATCTCCTAGAGTCTCGCGGAATTCTGTTAAGTTTTGATAGGTGTTTTTAATAATTAAAATTTCTCGTTAATTGAAATTTTTTAATTATTTTTTATGTAAAATGTAAAAAATTGGTCCTTGGAGATTTTGTATAGGGGTATGGGTACTCAAATCAAATGGATTACGACCCCCTACACCCTTGGACCAAGTTTCATCTCATTTGGACAAGTTCTGCTAGGTCAATGTCCATGAGGACAAGTCAGTCAAAAATCAACAAATAATTGACTAAAGTAAAAATGCCAAATTTTGTAAATAAGTCTAAAGTCATGAAAAAGGCGGGGGGGGAATATTTTCTAACGTGTTCCCTAAGTTAGAAAGAGGATTTAACATAAGGAAGGGGCCCCCCAAGTCAAGAAGTGACATGTTCATGTGCTTTCCTAGCAAGAGGGGTGCCCCCCCCTCTTTATGACAAATTAGAAAATGTGGAAAGTAAAGGTTAAGGAGGGCCCCACACCTTGGGTGCCCCCCTTAGAACCTAAAGAGATGTTGTGACAAAGAAAAGGGGGTTCCCACCCCCTCTAACCTCATTCCTCTCTCCCTTGGTGCGCCCCCCTTGGATGTGGGTCTCCCTCACTTGGAGAGCATGCAAGGGGGCTCTCCTCTCCCTTAAAAGAAGTTCACCTCTCCTCATTTTGGTATGAACTCTCATTGTAACTTCATGCTTCCCAAATTTCTCCTCACTCTCTCTTGCTCTCTCCCAAATTTTATCTTGTAATCTTGCTACAAATTTGCAGCCACATTTTGGATAATAAAAGTGAATCTTTGGAGGATCTCTTGGTGTTCTCTTGGTGTGTTCTTGGTGTTCTTTCATAGTGTTTTACTTGAGGTAACATCGCTGCAATTTTTTATGTATTTTCTTGCTTACATTGTTCTACTTGGAGACCCCAAGCAAAGTATTTTGCTTGGGATGGATTTGTAATAGTATTGTCATAAATCTTTGTGGGTTGTTTCTATTTGTGTTTGCAAAGTATTTTACAAACCATTGTGAAGATCTCACCTTCTTGTCTCATTGTGTAGCAAGGATTTCTATTTGTAGGTTACCAAAGGCTTGGAGGAGTGGATTCTAAGTTTGGATGCCCACTTGTCCAACCACAAGAAGCTTCATTTTATTTTCTGATTTCATTTCCAGCCTTTTCTCATTCATTTTCCAGCTCTTTTCTTCTCTAATCTTGCAAATCTAATCACTTTTAAGTGCATATTTTTACTCATAAAATTTTTGTTTTACATACCAACAAATATTAACTTGTTCCAAGTCATTTCTATCATTTTCCAGCATACAAAGCTTGTTGTTTTATGCAGGTTTTCGCCAGGTTAAGGGGAGGTGCTGCACATTTTTGTCCACAAAGAGCTCAAGGAAGCATCCAAGGGTTGTGGTGCAAAACCCCCTTCCTTCTCTTTCTTTCTAAAGCATTGTAAGCAGCCCAAGAGAGTCTCTTGGGCTTGCATTCTTCATTCATATTATTACTTGTAAATTTGTAAATTATTTCAAGTATTTAGATGCCCACACCTTGCATGTGAGTGGCCTTGCCACCCTTGCAATATCGTGTTGGCTAGAATAGTTGTTATATTTCTAAATCTTGTTCAAATTGTTTGCCCACCTTGGTCACAAAATCAGTAGGCTTGTCCTCCACATTGTGCCAAAGTTGTGAGGCTTTAAAACTTGTTTCAATTTTTCCCACCTTTCTCCTTGAGGCAAAGTTGTGTGGCTAGCTAGTTTATTTTCTTTCCTTCTAAGTTATTCGCATTATTTTCTTGTAGTTGAAGATTTCATTTTTGCAAGCAAGTAAACTTTGCCCTGCCATTTGCCCCTTATTCCCTTCCCTTGCCACTTTGTGGATATTGGGTGACAAGAAAAGGCAAAGGATCGTGTGGCTAGTATAATTAGGCACTCGGTTTTATTATTGTTCAACCACTAAAAAGAGGTGACTTGAGGAGGCTAGAAGGGGTGGAAGCTAAGGACGGTTTCGTGGCACTAAGTGTCCTCCTTGTTGAGTGCCCAACACTTTGGATTTGACCTGTGGAGCTAGGGGGGAACCTTGTTGTTCCCTTGTTGAGCACCCAACACTTCCTCTTGGTTGAAGGATAAGGAACATGGGGTAGTCACATAGTTTAGGACTATTGCCATTCACATCTAATTACCCTAAGTCAAAGAGAGACCTAAAATTTATTAAAAGCAACCTACTCACACTGCAAAACATTTAAATTTCAGCTCTTGCAATTTCCTTTTTATGTAATTTACTTTCAAGCACTTTCATTCATTCTTTTTTATCAAGTTCTTTACATGTGAATATTTACTTGCCAAAGCATTATTTATTTCAAGCATTCTTTATTTTTTAAGAAATAATTGTCTTAAGTGTAAAGTTATTTATTTAAATCATTGTGTAGATATTCCATAGTTTGTTTCATGTTGTATAAGTAGAATAAGTGGAATTTGGTAACCTTTAGGCACTGGTCTATTTGTTGTCTTGTAAAAGAAAAAGTTTGCTTGTCATTGAAAGAATTGCATTTTGCATTGTTTGTTTGTCATTGGGTTGGGTCTCCTTAAATCCGTAAATTAATTAACTCCTAGAATTAAAATAAATCTTTCACATAGTTTAATAGGGTCTACCCCCTTTGGCTTCCCTAGGAGTGGACCTAGAGAGAAGGAGTCTAGATTGAGGTGACAATGGGTCTAGACTCAGGTTTGTGCCTCCAAGGACACACCAAGTGGGTTGGAGACTTCTCCACATTTGTAGGTGTGTATTAGGCAGCAACAGGAGTCATTTGTTCAGAGCATTTGTGGGCGAGATAAACTGCCCAAGTTTGATAGACTATGGACTAATTGTGTCCAAGAGGAGGACAGAGTATTGATCAAGATAAGCTTGCAGAGACCCCTGGATGAAGGAACTCAAGCTCTTGCAGCTCATGTAAGAAAAGGAAAAGGTAAAAGAAATTTTGGAAAGAAAAATACAGGTGGAGGATCAACTCCAATTCAAGAACAAAAGAAGGAGGATCTTTGAAAGATCAAGTGCTACAATTGTCACACATTTGGTCACTGTTATCGCACAATCTATACTTGCCCAAAGCCTACAGGAAAGTAGGCCTAGATTGACGTAACACAGAGGTAACCCTATCACTGTCACCCCAATAGGGTACCTCTTTCTCTTTAGGAGAAGGAAAGCCTCACTCCAAGGGAGACGTACAAGGACCTAGTTGGTTGATGAAGGGAAAAACGATACGATGAAAACCCACCCCTCTATCTAGGTCACTCAGCAAAAGAAGTCACTTGGGTGAAGTTTAAAGGGACAAGGGAAAATGAAAATGGGTTTGTACCTGCCCTTTACCAATGAAACATCAAACGTTAGTAGCAACAATTATACTCAATGACTTCTTAAACAAATTATGTGCTACCTAAACAAGTTACTATACAATAAAGTGAGATTACAGTAGCAGCAATGTATCTTGAAAGGTGCAAGTTATGATGACAAGGAAGAAATACAAGACTCTTTCAAACTTGATAATGCTTTGTCACTCACAATTTTCAAGATAAACACAAGTCAATAAATGACTTAAATGGCTTGTCCAAACATTTATAACAACATTAATTAATGATGATGACAACAATGGAAACAACTTCAGAAAAGTACTATAATAAAGAAATAAGAGTGATACATATTCAAGTGCTTCAAAAATCAGAGTGATACATACCATGATACCCAGACTCATTACCTCATGGACCAAGACCGACCGCTACTTCAGGGCCAGGCTGGTGGGATGGATTCTGGTGGGGTGATAAGTGGACTGCACTAAAGAAAAGAGGGGCCCTCCGGGGCCATGCTCAAGTCGTCTGCCTCTCGGTACTCCATGTCTAGGACATGTGGGTCTCGAGACTTGATCTCCTTAGTTATCCCTAGGGTAGTGGATAACAGTCACTATGCTTCTCAGTGTTCTTGGAAGAAAAGGAAGGGAAAGCAGCATGCATCAACAACCGATGTTGATGAGCATCCACCATAGAAGAAGACAAAGGAATCTAAACTTGATGAGATTGCAGATAAACTTCGGAATGCGTATTTCTTTGTCTCCACTCTTACAGGCACTATTATAGATAGTCGTGATACCTGGTTGGTAGACAATGGTGCTTCTAGGCACATGACAGGTTACCGAGATTCTCCCAGAGATTTAACAGAGAAGGACTCAGCATTACAGGTGGAACTTGGAGACAATGCCAAGTATGTAGTAAAAGGAGTTGGAGTAGCATTGTTTCAGCTAGAGTCGAGAGATTCTCTACACATGCGAGACTTATTGTTTGTACCAGGATTAAGGAAGAAACTGCTCTCTATCTCAGCATTGGATGATAGAGGTTACAAAGTTGCATTTGTAGATGGTCAAGTTCTTGTATGGCCTAAGGGTTTGAGCATAAACTCAATAGGAGTGATTGGTGTTCGAGAGGGAGGACTGTACAGATTATCAGGGCATCCAGCCCAGGGATAGGTACATGAAATTTGTGCACCTTGGGAAGTGGTCGCCTTGTGTTTGTGAGATTCTAAACACAAGTGGGAAGTGCTATGTACTTTGTGCCTTGTACTTTATGTCTAATTTCACTTTGACGTAGGAGATTTAAGTCAAAAGTGAAATTTGGTCATTTTAGCCTACATGACTATTAATTCACTTTGTGGGTGAATTAGGAGACATAAAGTGAACTTAGGGAACTTAACCCAAAGTGGGTTTTTGAGTGAGATTATTATGGGATGATCTCAACCTTAGATTGGAGATGAGATGGGATGATCTCATCCATCTAATATTTAGGTTTCATTATGGAGGTTCAAGAGGGGCGCAAAGGGTAAGGAGAAGCTCATTCACTCTTATGTACACTTCGAGAGTTTGAGAGAGAGCATTGAGGAGAGGATGGTGGCTATGGTTGAGGAAAGCTTGGGCACCCCCTTTCATGGAGGTAGCTTGGAGGCTTAGACCCTCATTTATCTGTGGGAGTTGTTCTTGCTTGGAGGAGGGCGCACTTATAGTAGGGAGGTCTTGCAGTGGTCAGATTGCTTTGAAGAAAGTTTCAGTGGAGAGGTAGCTCACATATTCAGAGTTGTGTGCAAGGGCTTCTCCATCTGAGCTTCAGAGAGCAAGGGCGCTTCATTTCAATGGATTGGACAACTTGTGAGGAGGGTGCATCTCTACTTCTTGGACTTGTGTTGCAGCTTGAGACAAGTTTCTATTGTATCAGGTTCATTTGTTTCATGTACTTGTTGTATTCCACCTTCTATTCTCCACATATATACACTCATATTCCAAACCGGTTTTCCCCGGGGGGTTTTATCCAGGGTCATGTTGACCAAAAATACCTGTGTTCATTTTCATGTATGCTAATGTTTAGAACATCATTATTTCAGCAATAAAGATCTCTAGGTGTGTTACATATTTTATGGTATGCATGTGCTAACATGTTGGTGACAAAAACTACATGCTAGAGCACCTAAAAGGCCTATGTAACCATAACAAAATAGCTATGAAGTTCCTGAACAGTTTGTTGTTATAAAACAGCAGCAAAACATTGTTTGACAGTTGAAACTTAGAACCAACTTGAGGTCAAAGACAGACCTAGTTGGCAGCTTGTTAGGACCTGGAAAATCTTCACGGGATCCATTTCCAAAAATCGTGATTCGTTTCCCAGCGAGATGATCCGTATCAGCGGTTGTGGATCCGTTTCCTCTGAACCAGGATCTGTTTTAGTGACATTTTCATCGCGGATATGGGCGGATCCGAATCTGAAACGCGGATCCGTGGATCCTGCATCTAGACCTCGCGGATCCGGTAACACAGCTCAACACCTCATAGGTAGGGAGCTTATACCATGGGCCAATAATAGCGATAGCATCAAACAAACAAGGTCCAAGTTGAGGTTTGAGTTCGTAACGATGAAATTAATTCAAATTTGAGTTTCTTGATGAGATTTGGATAAGGGTCATCATTAAGTTTGTATATATGTGTGTGTGTGTGTGTGTGTGTGTGTGTGTGTTGTTGTCAATTGGGTTTAGCTCGGGTGGTTGGGAGGAATGGTTGTTATCCTCCCCACCCAAGTTCAATTCCAGCATCTGACATGTTGACCTCTTAACGAGTATATTATTGTAATGGTTTCAAGCCCTATTATTGACCAGCCTTGTGCCATGAAGATTCTAGGGTTTACCCGAGGTATCATCCTCGAAATGACGAAAAGTACTTGGGGGTTTTCCCCAGGCTTTGTAACCTGAAAAAAAAAAAAAAAAAAA